>PVJN01055775.1:0-12966 GCA_004026805.1 Lasiurus borealis | reverse complement strand
AACATATTTGCCAAGGTTATCACCAAGAAGGGCTTAATCTTCAATATTTACAGGGAACTCATACAACTTAACAAAAGGAAGATAAACAACCCAATCAAAAAATGGGCAATAGACCTAAATAGATACTTTTTGAAAGAAAACAGAAGGAAGGCCAAGAGACATGTGAAAACATCCTCAAAATCCCACTAATCATCCAAGAGATGCAAATCAAAATGACAATGGGGAACCATCTCTCACCTGCCAGGATGGCTATCATCAACAAATCAACAAATGACAAGTGCTGGCGAGGATGCAGAGAAAAAGGAGCCCTCATGCACTGCTGGTGGTAATGCAGACTGGTGCAGCCACTGTGGAGAACAGTATGGAGTTTCCTCAAAAAAACTAAAAAATAGAACTCCTCTTTGACCCAGTGATCCCAAGAGGATTATATCCCAAGAAACTAGAAATACCAATTAGAAAGGACATATGCACTCCTTTGTTCATAGCAGCACAATTTACTATAGCTAAGATTTGGAAACAGCCTAAGTACCCATTAGCAGATGAGTGGATTAAAAACTGTGGTACATCTTCATAATGGAATACCAAGCTGCTATAAAAAGGAATTCTTACCCTTTGCACCAGCATGGATGGAACTGGAGAGCATTATGCTAAGTGAAATAAGCCAGGTAGATAAAGATAAATATCACATGATCTCACTCATTTATGGAATATAATGAACAACATAAACTGATGAACAAAAATAGATCCAGAGAGAGAGAAATATCTACCAGACCATTGAACCTCAGAATGAAGGTAGGGGACAGTGAGGGTAAGGGAGAGAAATCAACAAAGGACTTGTATGCATGCATATACAGTATGCTTAACCAATGGATACAGACAACAGGGGGGTGAGGGCATGAGGAGGGTTTGAGGGGTTAATGGGGGAATAATGACACATACGTAACATCGTAATCAATAAAGAAATTTTAAAAAAAGATACCAAGACTTTTCAGTTCCTCGTGTTGTCTCCTCTCTAGCTTGTTCATTTCCACTTGAGTCTGTATATCTGTCAATAATGGCTTTTACTCTCACATCGTGTTTGGAAATGAAGCTCAGTTGGGGAATAATTAAGGGAAGAACAGACAGCCTCTGAGAGACTAATGTGCAGTCAGGGTGTGATCCCAGGGACAGCATGTGAAGCAAAGGATGGCAGTCAGTGGCCCCTGCCTTGGGTGATCAGCAAAGCCTCTCAAAGAAGATGTGTAAGCTGAGCCCCAAAGGATGAGCAGCTTAAAAGCCCAAAGGTGAGAAGGCCAGAGTAGATGAGTGTGTGTTCAAGTCAGAGGTCCATTTTGAGAAAGGCCAATGAGCAAGCCAATATGAGAAATGTAGGCAACGGGAAGGAGTGTGTGCTGTGATTTCAGCTGAGCATGTGTGATTTCAGCTGGGCAGAGATGAAGCTGGAGAAGCAGGCGGGACCACACCAGGAAGGTCTGGGAGGCAGTCCCTGCCTGCAGTTTGGGCTCCTGGAGCAATGGCAAGTCTTGATGCATTTCAGCTGACAGGTATGGAGCGGGGGAGGGGGGCAAGGAAGGATGTGGAAGAGATGAAGACTAGAGTGGAGGAGACCAATTCAGAAACATTCAGTAAGCTAAGTAAGAGACAAAGAGGTTGAGTTTCCCTCTGACCTCCCACATCATCTGGGGACAGCCTGGGGAAACCTGATGTAGAATTCGAAGACCAGAAAAAAGGAGCAAGTGGAGGGTGCCCTTCAGGGCCCTGCTGGCACACTGACAAGGAGGGAGTTTACACATACAAAGGACGGACAGACAAAGGCACTGAGAGAAGACTGGGGGCCTTTTAAACAAGAAAATATGTGAGCTTGAGTGCAGATTCTCTGCCATTTATTTTGCTGGTTCAGGGCTTATGTTGTTGTCAGGGTTTTCTTGATTTTCATCTTTGTTCTAAATTAGTGATATTGTGAGAGAGCTAATCTCTCAGAAGTGAGAATGTTATGTGCTTAATGAGCTGAAGTTTATTTCCTTGACAAACAAAATTTGATAAATATGTTTTCTTTAAGGATACTTAATGTATTAAAAAATAAATTATAAGCTATAAATATGAATGTGTTCATTCACATTAAAAAGAATTTCAGTCTTTTAAGAGGACTCTTTTTTGTTATCAATATCTATTTTGGATCCCAAAAGAACAGTTTCATTATAGGTGATTTAGAAAATATGGGAATTTTAAAGGGGAATGTCACCTGTATGCCAACACAAAGAGAGAAATCACAAAGTTTTCTTAATTTCCCTCAATTATTTTTATATTAGTAATAATTCATTCTCTCATTTAACCCTCATAATAACTTAATAAGCAGGTGCTAATAATATTATGTCAATTTTACAGGAAAAAGTAGAAACTTAGGTAAATTAAATAATTTGCATAATATCATGTCTTTAACTCACCACTAAATGGCAGAGTCAGTACTCAAACCTGGTTCATTTGACTCAATTCTGTATTCTCAGACTCTAACTTGTTTTATAAAGTTGAAATTATGATACCATGTATACTATTTCATATTTTTTAAATCATTCATATCTTTAAAAAATTAAAAAGCATTAATGTCTAATGTTGAACCACTTTATGTAAATCATTCAAAAACATTATTTTTATAAAATATGTAATAGTTCATAATGTATCTAATTATTTCCTTTTGTTTGAACTTAATATTAGTGTAAATTAATCTTTCCCCATTTTTTTGAGCATGTCTTTAATTACATTTTAGACAAAATTGCTACAAATTAAAATGGTGGCAACTGAGAATGAAATATTTAAAGTTCTTGATAAAAACAAGCTAGCTCCTTCCCAGAAAGTCTACCAACTCATACTCTCCCCAGAAATTTTTGAAAGTGTTTATTTCATCTCACACTCATTATTTATTACTGTGTCCCTCAGCTGAGCCTGTACCTTCTCCAGTGTGGGACCGCTTGAGGGATGTCCAACTGCCCGTTTTAGGCCCCTGTCATAATCCAAGAATGCTGGCTCCCAACCGCTCACCTGCTTGCTTTCCTGATCACCTCTAATCACTTCTGCCTGCCAGCCTGATCACCCTCTAACCACTTCCCTGCCAGCCTGATTGATGCCTAACTGCTCCTTGCCAACCTGTTTACCCCTAATTGCCCTCCCCTGCAGACCTGGTCACTCCTAACTGCGCTTCCCTGCAGGCCTGGTCCCCCCCAACTACTCTCCCCTGCAGGCCTGGGTCCCCCCCAACTGCCCTTCCCTACAGGCCCGGTCGTCCCCAACTTCCCTCCTCTGCTAACCTAGTCACCCCTAACAGCCCTCCCCTGCAGGCCTGATTGCCCCCAACTGCCCTCCCTTGCAGGCCTGGTTTATCCCAAATGCCTTCCCCTGCCGGCCATCTTGTGGTGGCCATCTTGTGTTTACATGGGGGCAGCCATCTTTGACCACATAGGGGCAGCTATCTTGTGTGTTGGAGTGATGGTCAATTTGCATATTGCTCTTTTATTAGATAGGCTATTTATTTTGAAAATTTTCAAGCTGAAATTTTTTTCATTTTATTTTTTATTTCTTTCATTCGCTAGTACAGTGGTCGGCAAACTGCGGCTCACAAGCCATATGCGGCTCATGAGCTGTGGTTTGCCGCTCTGTTGACTAAAGAATTTGCCAACCACTGCTTTAGGGGAAAACACTTAAAAAACATTTTAATAAAGTACTAATGTCTTTAACCTGATGTCAAAACTTCTGGGTAAGGGTAATGCCTTAGCAGTGATTGGCAAACTCATAAGTTAACAGAGCGGCAAACCGCAGCTCATGAGCTGCATGTTGTTTGCAAGCCGAAGTTTGCTGACCACTGCGCTAGTATATTGATAAAAATCCTGCCCCCATTTTTTCCTATGGGGATTCAGAAAAATATTTTATTCTTTCATTTTCTCATCAACATTTCTTAATCTCTGTAGTGTGGCATTCTTAGTTACCAGTAAGTGGAAAATGAAATTTGGGTGCTACTGAGCTTAGTCAGATGAGAAAGGCAGATATTAATAAAGTAAACAAAATATAACTGTATAAGTTATAACATTTTATAACAAATCAAATAAAATTATATGCTAAACTAAAGCTCAATGATCTATAAAATGAAGTAGTAATCAGTGACTTATCTCAAGTGGAGTTTTGTACTTCTAAACAATGTTCTGGTCCATCAGATGATGAAGCTCTTTTTCTCCAGGGGAAGGTTTTCTTGTTTGCTCTGAACACCATTTCTGAAACTCCTCCATGGAGACTGTAGTCATTAGTGAGATTAATTTCAACTGAAAACACACAGGCAATAAAATTGCATCTAAATTTCTAAAAGTCAGAATTATAGATTTCAACTAAATTTTCTCTTCTTAAAGGTACATTAAGAAAATAATTTATGCCGAAACCAGTTTGGCTCGGTGTATAGTTGTCAGCCTGCGGACTGAAAGGTCCCAGGTTCGATTCCGGTCAAGGGCATGTATCCTGGTAAGGGGGTGTGCAGGAGGCAGCTGATCGATGTCTCTCTCTCATTGATGTTTCTAACTCTATCCCTCTCTCTTCCTCTCTGTAAAAAATCAATAAAAATATATATTTTTTAAAAAGAAAAGAAAATTTTAAAAATAAGTTGCCATTTGGGAAGCTGAAATTGTGACTGCACAATACTAGCATACTTAATGTACCTTCCTGCCACACATGTAAAGTGACCGAGGACCTTAGATACTGTGGGGCCATCATAGCAGAAGATAGCCAGTCAGGGCCCCTGCCCTGTCATTTGGTTCCCCAAAGGCCTGTGATGGCAGTGAGGGGATAGAGTGGAGAAGGACCAGAGTGGAGAGAAGAAAAGTCTTCTCACTTTCAGCTTATTTCCATCAGGTGTCTGCTAGTGTCCCCCTCCTTATTCCTCCATATGTCACTCATCGAGCTCAGGACCTCTGTCCCAGGCTGCGGCAAGGCAGGCAGAAACCCATTCTGAAGGGGTTTTAGCCTTCTCATGTCTGAACCCTGAGAGACAACTTTCAGATTCTTAAATTCTCCTTAATTTGTGTTCCAAAGCAGATATTATCTGTATTTCAAGATTCTCTTGAGAGCCTAAGGCAAGATTTTAATCTCTCTCAGTCAAGCTTAAATGGTTTTTGTTGTCTGAGGCAGAAACCATTGTGGTCATTAGAGGCTGAAAACAACATACTGGCCAGACAACTAGAGATATAAACTTCCACGAACCATAAAAGTAATAACAACCATATCAACAACACCCTAACAACACCAGTAGTGGTCAACACTTATTTATCACTTACAATGTGGCATGCATTACACTAAGAGATTTACATGTCTGAAACATTTGAGCCTCACACAGTCCTAGGAAGGAGACATCATTATACCTATTGTTCGGATGAGGAGATTGAGTCTCAGAGAGTAACCTGCTGGAGGCCTCACTGCACTGCATGAGGCAGCAGTGAGCTCAGAGGTGAACCTCTACCAAGTGCTGACCTCCCTCCGCTGAGAACTGCAGGAGGAGGTAAAGGCCTTCAAAGATTAAGAGGTCGAATAAAAAAACAGCAGAGAATTCCAAACAGTAATTTTACAAAATAGGGGTTAGCCTTCTCACTGGTGTCATCAAGGGGAAGGGACCATGTGGACAGCCAGAAGGGCTCAGGTGGATAAGGGCTTGGGGCCCTGGGACTGGCCAGAAGTGTCAAGATTGGGACAATATACTTTTATGAATCTAATGAATATATTATAATGTAATAAAAGTCTTAATTTTTCATTCAACATATATTTATTGGGTACTTGATATGTATCAGGCAGTGATGTAGAAAAAGTCCTACCCTAATGGGATTTAAATCTAAATTACCACATTCAAATAATTGTATTACCCAATATGGAAAATAGAGAAATACTCACTAATAATAAACCACCTCAACATAGCTACTACTATAATTTTTAATATGTTTTTCCAATCTTTTCCCATGGGTAGAATTGTTTTTACCTAACTTACTGATATACATGCAATTTTGTTTAAAACATATTAGAAAAGAAAAACTGTTCATTTTTAAAAACTATTTTATTTATCACTTATTAGATTTTTATAGTATTATATTTTGCATGTTTTTTTTTTTAAAAAACATAGTCTCAAGGCAAAACACTTGGAGAGTGCTTCCTAAGGATCATGTATATACAGTAATTTTAAACTTTTTATATAAGGGCTAGTACTCTGTTATAATTTAATTATAGTCTATTGCTTTTTTTATATCCAATTACTGAATATAATATGAGGCTGGGCAGATAAGATCAAAGTATAATGCCCAAGAAAAGAAAATCCTAATTAAGTGATTAACTAATGATGGAACCATTATATTACATAAATTATATATTATATTATATTATATTATATTATATTATATTACATTAATCCCATCTTTTACTGGAGGCATTATTATTATTATATTTTTGAAGAACATGATATTACAACTTTAGTCATTTTATTTTTTGTACACATTTTAAAAATATCTAAACTTCCAATTTTCTATGTTCTATTTGGTTTCTTTTGTGTCAAGTTTCTATCTAGTTTGTAGTACATTATTTAAAGGAAAAACATATGAAAGTAATCCAGATATACTCTAGGTCCAATACACCTATTTAAGTTCCAAACAAAATGCAGATATTTTACCTGTTTTCCAACCAGTGTTATGAATGAATTTGTTTTCCAAAGTTGTTTATCCCAACTCTGAAATTTAAATTTCTTCTGATTCACATTTACTTTTCCAAGATCTTCATCAATGTTGATAGGTGATTGTTTCGGGCTATAAGCTGTTGGCTATTTCTTTTTCCAATTTTCTTGATTTAATGCTCTCCCCTCCCTTCCCCCACCCCCCCAAAAAAAGAAATAGTAAGAAGTTAGTTTCATAAATTACCATGCAAAAGCTTAATGATACATTATAATCAATCCATTTACATTAAAATATGTATACTTGTAGGAAAAATGAACACATCTTTGAACCAATTCATAGAACAACTATGCCTAGAATTTGATTCTGGGTTTTAATATGTGACACTATAAAAAGAGGCCTATTGAACTGAAACCAAAATGCAGTTTCAGCTGCCTGCCCCAAGGAAAGCCACATTCCTGAGACAGATGTTGGTGCAAAAGGAAAGAGGTTTATTCAGGTGCCACATGCTCTGAAAAGGGTGGACTTCTGTCTCAAAGACCATTCCCCCTTCCTGCTCAAGCCTGTGGGTCTCCTAAGGATGGAAGAGATTTTTCTATTCAATTATCTTTCTAGTTTTTGGTGCCCTAGGGCCCTCTCTCATTCGTTTTCTAGCTATTGGCTCACTCAGACCCTGTCCATTCATCTTTCTAGCTTTTGCAATGCACAGTGTAAGAATCTTCCTCCCCTCCCCCCAACTCCCTGTCATGTTGGCTGGCCGACGGGGGAGACGCCCCCATGCTCTCTGACTGTCTACTGTAACAGAACAACCACAGCTTTCTTTAGCCATCATACTTTTTCAAATCAACAGAAAGCCTCATTGTATTATAAGGCACTGAGTCTTAGCCTCCCAGGGCTCCAGATTGAAAGGTGTGCAGGTGATGGTGCAGACTTCCCTAGCACTCTCCATGTGGGTCGCCCCCTTCAGACCTTCTCTCCTCCCTGTCATTAAATGATATTGTTTTATTTCCATCTGCTCAGGTCTTATTCATAAAAACATAATCGCCAGCACATCCTTGAACTATCTCTTTCATCTTCCCCCGAGCCCCTCCTCCCCTCCACCTCCCCATCCCATTTTCTATGGTCATAAAACCTAACAGATTTTATTGTTTAACATTAAGAAAAACATAACAGGGATTGCTATAAAGATTTGGCTTACTGCCAAAACTGGTTTGGCTCAGTGACTAGTGCGTCGGTCTGTGGACTGAAAGGTCCCAGGTTCAATTCCGGTCAAGGGCATGTACTTGGTTGTGGGCACATCCCCAGTAGAGGGCGTGCAAGAGGCAGCTGATCGATGACTCTCTCTCATCGATGTTTCTAACTCTATCTCTCTCCCTTCATCTCTGTAAAAAATCAATAAAATATATTTAAAAAACACACACACACAAAAAAGATTTGGCTTACAGTGAAGTGAATGCCTGCTCACCTGTTCCACAGAATTAATAACCCTCTAAACACGTGGTCGACAAACTGTGGATCATGAGCCACATATGACTCTTTGGCCCCTTGAGTGTGGCTCTTCCACAAAATACCATGGCCTGAGTGAGGCTATTTTGAAGAAGTGGCGTTAGAAGAAGTTTAAGTTTAAAAAATATGGCTCTCAAAAAAAATTTCAATCGTTGTACTGTTGATATTTGGCTCTGTTGACTAATGAGTTTACCGACCCCTGCTCTAAACCAACACTGCTCCGTGCTGCACCCCTACTTGAAACCACAAACCATCACTCATAACCTTATGTCACTGGACCTTCTGTAGCTAGCACTCAAGCAGTGCTAAGAACAGCTATGTTTTATTAAAAAGTCATTTAAAAAAAACAAATGTTGCATGACCAAGTCTTAAACTTTTCTCTGGTTAAATTAGCATTTGTGCTGTAACCTGGCATCAAATATTTACTAATCAAATCAGAAAACCACATCTGAGATTGAACAAGCTGCAGAAACCATGAAGAGTTCTTGTTGCTCTCCCCACCCACCCTATGCATGAAAAGCCACCCCCTCTAAAAATGAAGAAAAGGCCCAGGGATTAGGTAACTCTGTGATTAATGTCATGACCTTTTAATTTGTGTGATTCCAAATGATTCTGCTTGATTGAGGAGTCAGGGTTCAGAATGAAGGCAATGCAGGTTGATGAACTGCAGGACGTTTCTGTAGTGTTAAGTAACCTCACTGAAAGGCAGGAAACTACCTGTGGAACCATGAGAGGGAAGCAGAGTGAGATTCTTTTTAAAAAAATTTCAATCTTTATTATTCAGATTATTACATTTGTTTCTCTTTTTTCCCCTCCATAGCTCCCCTCCCCTTCTGTGTGCTTCCTGGACTTGTAACTCTATTTCTTTCACCAGGTGGGGAAGTTTTTAGTCATTATTTCTTCAAATAGGTTTTCAGTATCTTGGTCTCTCTCTTCTTCTGGCACCCCCACAATTCTGATGTTGGTACGCTTGAAGCTGTCCCAGAGGCTCCTTACATTATCTTCACATTTTTGGTTTCTTTTTTTTTCTTGCTTTTCCAGTTGAGTGTTTTCTGCTTCTTTATAGTTCAAAATTTTGACTTCCCTCTACCCTTACCTCCCCCACATTGTCCTCATCCATAGGTGTATGATTTTTGTCCAGTCTCTCCCTGCACCCCTGAGAATTATCAGACCACTTTCTTTCTGTGCTGCTTTTTCTATTATATTCACCAGTTTATTCTGTTCATCAGATTTTTAGTTCACTTAATTTTTAGATTCACTTGTTGATAGATATGTATTTGTTGTTCATATTTTTTTATCTTTTACCTTTTTCTTCTTCCTCTTCTAAAAGAGTACCTTTCAGCATTTCATATAACACTGGTTTGATGGTGATGAACTCCTTTAGCTTTTCCTTATCTGTGAAGCTCTTTATCTGCCCTTCAATTCTGAATGATAGCTTTGCTGGATAGAGTATTCTTGGTTGTAGGTTCTTGCTATTCATCACTTTGAATATTTCTTGCCACTCGCATCTGGCCTGCATCGTTTCTGTTGAGAAATCAGCTGACAATCATATGGTGCTCTCTTGTAGGTAATTAACTGTTTTTCTCTTGTTGCTTTCAAGATTCTCTTTGTATTTTACTCTTGGTATTTTAATGATGATGTGTCTTGGTGTAGTTCTCTTTGGATTCCTTTTATATGGGGTTTTGTGTGCTTCCCTGGACTTGTAAGTCTATTTCTTTCACCAGATGTGGGAAGTTTTCAGTCATTATTTCTTTAAGTAGGTTTTCAGTCTCTTGGTCTCTCTCTTCTTCTGGCACCCCCACAATTCTGATGTTGGTATGCTTAAAGCTGTCCCAGAGGCTCTTTACACTATCTTCACATTTTTGGATTTTTTTTTCTTTTTTCTTTCCCAGTTAAGTGTTTTTTGCTTCTTTGTATTTCAAATTTTTGACTTGATTCTTGCCTTCCTCTAGTTTGCTGTTAGGTCTCTGTATAATATTTTTTATTTCAATCAGTGTATGTTTAATTTTTGAAAAACCTTATAAGCATGGTTTTCAACTCTATATCCAGTCATTTGTTTTCTTCATTTCTTTCATTTGTGGTCTGTTCCTTTGTCTCTTTATTTTCACTATGCTGGGAGAACTTCTGTGCTGGAATCAGCCTTATGATGCAAGACTTGCAAAACTGCAAAAGCCTCTCTGTTCAGATGGGGTGGGGTAGTGTTTCAGGGCTGAGCAGAGACAGCCTTGGCTTCCAGTCAGCCCTGCTCTATGCGGCCCCTGGGACTCAAGTGTCTCTCATTAATCTGTAATCGCTGTGGCCCTTTCTGTATGCACGTGTGGGAGCCTCCAGACCTCTGCCTTTCTGGTTCCCTTGCGCTCTGGGACCCGTATGAATATGGGTCCCCAGAGTCTCGCCCAAAACTGGGGTTCAATATGGTTAGAAGTGGCAAAGTTGAGAGGCTCTGTCTCCCTCCCGCCACAGAAAGCCAGCCAAGAACACCACTGCCCACTCTCTCCATGCGTGCGTCTCCGTACCTCAGTTTTTTGCAGCTTCTCTGAGTCTCTGTGAGCCACTCTCTTTCCTTCTAGTTGTAGAATTTTCACTCAGCCAACTTTCCTGTGGTTCTGGATGATGTCTGTTCTATCTTTGAGTTGTAGTTTTGAAATTGTTGTGTGAGGCAGCAGTTTAGGTGATTACCTATGCCGCCATCTTGATTTCTCCCCTATCCAAAGTCCACACACTTATTATTGATATGGGGCTGACTCTGGGCTCTGTTTCCTACTTTTCATAAAAGGGCCAGACATTCAGAGTTGACATCTGAGACACATATCTTTCTATTTGTGATAGGACGTGTGATAAAATTTCCTACAGAATAGTTTTATTGCTTTGGTTAAAGAACATGCTCCCTATAAGACCAAAGATTCTGGTTTAATCCCCACATGGAACCACCAGTTTCTTTTTTCTGTATAAACTTATTACGGGATTGTTTCTTAAATCAGATCTCCTCCTTGTATGCTACTGCTCACATGCAAGGACTAAGGAAAAGATATGGGCCCAGCCAGTGTATCTCAGTAGATGAATCAGAATGTAACAGTTCGATTCTCGGTCAGGGCAAATGTTCGGGTTGCAGGCTTGATACTGGGTGGGGGGCAAGCAGGAGTCAGCCTATCAATGATTCTCTCTCATCATTGATGTTTCTCTCTCTCTCTCCCTCTCCCTTCTTCTCTAAAATCAATGAAAAATATATTTAAAAAAGAATAAGCTGTGGGAAGATACCATAAATCTATTGCTTCAGCTGGGAAGCTTATATTTTGTATTATCTCTGGATCCCATCAAAACTTAATTGCAATGAATGCAGCTTTCATCTATTCATTTGTTCATACAGGCATCAACTATTTAATCAAGCTCCTAGTATGAAATAGAAGATAAATCTGTTTCAAAAGACTCAAAGATGAATAAAACAGCAGCCATCATCAATGACCTCTTGTTCTAGGGAGAACCCAAGATGTATCAACTGTGAATTATAATACAATCTGGTAAGTATGACAGCAGATATGTGCATGGAGAATTTCAAGGATATAAAAGAGTTGTACCTAATCCGGATGGGACAAGAGAAAATGAAAACTTTTGAATGACAAGATATTTGAGAAAAGTCTTAAATGATAGGCATGGAATATTAAATTGCTGGTGGGGAAGAAACTCAGGGCCAGAGGAATCTAGAAGAAGAGAAGAGCATAAGCACAGAATGTCTATTTGGGAACACAAACACAGCAGGAAGTTCTGTGTGCTGATACAGAAAATGTAAGGCAGGGAGAGAAGAGGAGTGGTTAGAGCGAGCAGATTTTGAGGATTCACACGCCAGATCAAAGTGTTTGAACTTCTGGTGGGCTCCTGAAGGGATTTAAGTTGCAGGTAGTTCTCAAGTGGGCTCATTTGTCCCTCACCCTCAAACGCTGCCTGCCCCAAACACACAGACCCCTGTGGTGTGGCCCTGCCTTGATGCAGGACCAGCAGGTTAGGTTTCACCTGAAGGGACTAAGCCTCTTCCCAGGGGACTAAGTTCATGGTTCCACACAGTTTGCGGAGGAAGGTGTCCTATTTGCTGAGATTTGTGATAGAATTGGTTGGTGGCTCTTATGAATCCCTGGGCAGATGCCCCAGCTGCAAAGCTGGAGTTTGCGCTGCCCAAGCACAGGCACCATTGCTCTGAACAGGAGCTTCCACACACAGTCCTGGCTCCTCCAAAGTGAGAGGGGCCCCTACCTTGGGGGATGGAGGAGGTGTGTCTGACTCTAAAAATGTCTGGTGCTATCCCGCAGAGCACTGCTGTTTGGGTCCGGGGGTGCCCAAGGACTCAGTATGAAGGGGCCCGTAAGCCTACCAGCCATTGCAGTGTGTGCTGCCCATCACTGGACAGCTGGGCTGCACGTGATCTGATGGCATGTGGTGACATGGTGGCCTCTGGTCACAGAAAGTGGGTAGCAGGCCTCCCATCAGGGGAGGGATGTTGGACCCTCCCATAGCATGAGCTGCATTCTGCACAGGTGGTTCCCGGGGCTTGGAAAGAACGTGCAGCTACAGTGGGACCACATGGGTAATGGAGGTTGTGAAGCCAGGAAAGCCTGGTGGTCTGAGGAAGGGTGGAGACAGACATCTCTTGGGACATACCTTCATTCTCCACGGTGGTGGCCGCTGCAAGTGCAGGAGGTTTTCCATGTCCAGGCGGGTGGCAGGTGCACTGATGGCCAGTGTCAACCCTAGTGCCTCCGTCTGGGACTGGGATATCCTCCCCGTCAGG
>PVJN01055774.1:0-12916 GCA_004026805.1 Lasiurus borealis | reverse complement strand
AAAAAAAAACAAACAAAAAAACCCCACCCATTTTCTCCTTTAGAAAATGTTGGTCTCCCACAAATGCAAATTATCTTGAGATAAAACTAACAAAAGAGAAATAAGAGGAAACAAAGAAAGAGAATTTTTAAAGCCTTTAACTGGTTGCTTGTGCATTGTTCAACATGTAGACATAGTCACTTTATTCCCACCATGATTTTTAGAAGTTGTGACAAGAGCCATCCACATCCTTTTGTGTGTGACTAGTGGCACATTTGTGAGATGACCAGCTGGGGTTGGGGCTATAACTAGGAGCAGTTTTCTTTTTGTGAAGTTAATGGGCACATATGGGAACAGAATAAGCTTTAACAGTCTTCTGGGCTCCTCCCTCTTCCCTAGCCATAGATTTGAAAAATTGCCATTGAGACTAAACTCAATAATTTTTTAATGCTTTTCTCTTTTATACAACATATTGTCATTTATAGACGACACTAGACATGAGTTAAACGGAGTTGAAAAATGAAATTAAACCTGAAGCCTTTACTAATTTTGCAATTTTGCAATTTTATTTATTTTTCTCCTTACCCTCCACACCATCGCTAACTCTCCCTAATCATTAGATATGGTGTCTTTCTTTAGAGGTCTCATTGATGTGGGCTAATATGGTAGTATTTTATGGGACTATAATTGTTTACAGTAGAAAACAAGACCATTGACTCAATTCTGTAGTTTCTGATAGATGAAAGCTTACTGGAATTTTCAATATTTCATGGTGAACATCTCCGAAAAGTCTGTTTCATTTGGATATGCTCTTTTTGACTCTTAGAGTCAATAAAAAATGAGCTTCGACTTAGTATAATAGTCTTGATCATTTAGAACAATAAAAATACTGCTGAAGCAATTAGAAAACAATTTATTTTCACAATGTTAAGGACTTTCCAAGTTGGATCCTTTAGCTCCAAATTTGAACAAACATTTATTTTTTTTGTTGTTGTTTTAAATGGTTACACCTGTGTGCAATCAAATCCTGGCCTGGATTTACTTTTACTTCATTGATGCCAGTATTTGCAGAAGACACATTTAGGCCTTCTTTTAAATTGAGAATGAAGGAAAAGCTGCAGTGGGTTAATATATAAGATGATTGACTGTCTACCTAAGCTCATTGTAAAACTGGACACCCATCTTCTTATGCTAATTGGTTTGCAAATGGTCTGTCTGTCAATGTCAGAGACCTGCCTACCTCACCCCCTCCACCTTTTTGATTCTTTGATTATTTATCTGTGAATCTTTGGACAAATAATTAGAAACAAGTACTTTAGAAAACATGTGCTGAGTGCTTATCACGTGACATACATTGTCCTAAAATCTTTAAAAGCATTACCTCATTGATTCCCATAATGGCACTGTAAGGTGTTTTTCCCATTTTACAGATGAGAGTATCAAGTTTGGAGTGGTTAATATTAATTTACCTAATGCCATGTGGGTAAAAATAGAAGACTCTGTCTAACTCTAGTACCCCTTTGCTTATCTGCTCTGTGTTTTTATTTTCTTAATTTTATTTTAGTTTTTGTTCTCATTATAATAATATTATGAATTTAGGATTGTAGTTGAGTACTGTAAAGGTAGGAAATTTTATTTATCCATTAATCTATATATAAAATGAAAAAGTTGAATATGACTATCTTCACATATCTAATGGTCTATAAATTGGTAACTATGAAGAAATAGAGAATTTGGGCCAAGCTAGGGTTTCTCTGTAAGAGGCGTGGTAACCTTTGTGGAGAATGGAAAGGAACTTAAATAACAGTGGGAAGAAAAACAGGTTAACAGGCAAACAATTGGAGGGGGAAAAAAGGTGGTGGCCCTATGTAAAATCAAGGAATTAGAAAACTTTCTACTCTAAAACATCAGTGAATGTTTAATGGGATATATTTATTTTCTCATTATATTCATTTAATAAAAAATAAAATCCAAAGTGAGTGCTTTGACAGCACTCAGGATGCAGTGCCCCCTGCTAGAGAGAAGAGTCTGTGCTGAACAGGATCACGTGTGGTTTGTGGACTCAAGAATATGTTTGCTTTAGTCACTTTCTAAATTAAATCTGTCTGTCCTGGACACCAGAATGTAGGTTATCATTGATAATCCATTATCATAGCATTCAAATGATATTACAGTGAAGGTCCAGTTTTTACATTTTAAAATAAATAACAAAATAGAAAATGTTACCATTAAGTGACAAAAGAGATGGCTTTGCACTTGGAGATCAGTAGTTGGACTATTATTATTATAGGAATGTGCTGAGAAAGGCTGTTGGCATGCTAAAAATACACTTTTTAATAATAGCCCATGCATCAAGGACCATGAGAGAAGATATGGCGGAGACTAAATGAATTCTGTATCTTCTTCATACTTACCATTGCTACAAATAAATAAATACATACATTTAAAATATTAAATTGTGATACTTAAAAAAGAAAAATCTGTAATATGATGATGAACTTGAATCACATAAATGTGAAATTTTTTATTTAAAACCTGTTTCATTTTTATTTAAATTTAAAACAGATGCATGATTGTAAATACAGAGTAGTTGTAATATTCTAAGCACATATTTTAGGGACTTCCTCCCTTTTCCAAATCTCACTCAAGTGGAACATACACTCATTTCTGTAACAAAAATTCTTTCTACTCTATTGGCAAAATGAATAGCATCAACTCAAAATATTTAAAAATTTAGTCACATCCACATCCCGCAGCCTATAAGGAGCTTTCACGCTCTTGGGCTCGCTTTAGATCTTTAATACCCTTTCCTTTTGTGTCAAGGAGCTCACGAGGCGTAAAGAAGCACTGATAAACCAACCCACTTAGATCCCTTCCTGGGCCGTCACCTCTCGCTGCCAAGCGGCTTTAGGTGGTAACTGATCTGTGACAGGCTGCCAGTCAAACAGAGCATTTCTGAAAGCTGACACAAAAGACTGAACGCTGGAGAATGGGTAGGAAAAATAAGAAAAGGACCCCAACTGTATCAGTGCCCCCACCCCACTCCACCTCGGTCTGTTCCTCTTGGCTACCGCCCCCACCCTCCGGCCCACCCCTATCCTCCCTAACCTTTTTTGGTTGGTTTCTCTTTCTTTTCTCTTCTCATTCTTTTCCCTCCCAACTGCCCGCCTCCTCCCTCCCCAGCCCTTTCTCAGAGCACAGCCTTTTTCCTGCTCTCCCAGTCTAGCTCTCTCTTAGTCAGGTTCAAGGCAGGGCCAGCCTGGAGTGCAGAGATAGAGATCAGCAGCCCTTCGGAGCGGGACTGCCCCAGTGCACCGCTGATAATAGAGGCATAAGTGAGAGTGACAGTCAGATGGAAACTGACACAGGCCTTCTGTCAATGCCGCAGCTGCCTGTGGGACTGAGGAGGGAAGGGGGGTGATGGTGGGAGAGTTGAGCTGAAATGTCAGTGCCGATAACTGCACCAGCTCCCTATGTTTCTGTGCAGGTGTCTTGCTATTCCACACGCGAGGCAGGGATTTTTCAAACTCCGCAGCACTTGCTGTTTCTTCTTGGCTAGTTTGAGTGCGTGAGCCCGAGCGGCTTACGTGGTGACATCCTCACTTAATTTCTTCTGGTGCTGTGCGGACCCGGTGCTGTGATTGTGTTTGACAGTTCTTGTTCTCACAGCCTTTTGAGCGTTTTAAAGATTGATAAATCTTGTCATATGAGAACCCTGAGTGATGCCTGAGTACTTCACATTCTTATAGCTGTAGATCATATCTGTATTTTCCTACATTAAAACAAGGCTAGAAAATATTAACTGAGGAATAAGGGCAGTGGCTCATTTTTTTTTAAATTTTGTTTTGCTCAGGAGTATACTATGCTGAAATTGTCCCAAGCAGCTGGCTTTGGCTTTTGATCTTGACTTTGGTAGTTCGCTGGAGAGAGCTTAAGCTCAAGAAATCATTATTCTCTTGATTTACAGGAATCATGGTGATACCATTGTTCATCAATAGATCTCATATTGCTATTTCTGAAGGCAAACTATTTTTATGTAAACTTGTCTAAATAAAAATAAACAGCATCCTATATAATAAAAGGCTATTGTGCCAATAGACCAAACTGCGGGACAACTGAACAACCGAACAACTGGTCACTATGACATGATGTGTGCTGATCACTACTAATGGTATGTACGGAACATGGTGGGCATTGGCCATGGTAGGATGGTGGAGCAGGTGAGTGGGGGCGCCAGACCAAGGTGGGCCGCCAGTCACTGTCACTGGGGTGAGCCTCTGGTTGTTACTGAAAATTCTTTGCTCCTGCATGCTGCAGTCCCACCTGGCACTTGCACCTGCTGCCAGTGCCAGCCTCACTCGCACCCAATGCTGGTGCCAGAGTCGCTGCTCACACTCACTGCTGGTGCCTGGTGCTAGCCCCCATTGCTTGGTTCCATCAGCAGGTGCAAGCGGCGGCTGCTGGCCTGACTGCCCTCAGGTCTGCTCCACCTCCCCCTGCTCCTGAGGGGAGATTGGGGCTGGCAGCCACCACTTGCACCCACTGCTGGCAACAGCTCCACTTAGAGCTGGCACCAGAGCTGCTGCTCACACCTGCTGCTGGTGCCAGGCATTGGTCCTAATCACTTGGCACCATCAGCAAGAGCAAGTGGTGGCTACTGGCCCTGATCACCCCTGGGGGCTTCTCCGCCTCCCCCTGTTCCTCAGGGACGATCGGGGCAGCAGCCATCACTCACACCTGCTGACTCTGCCAGCCCCGTTCATACCTGCTGACTGTGCCAGCCCCACTTGCACCTGCTGCTGGCACTGGCCCCAATTGCTCTGCACCTTCAGCAGGTGGGAGTGGGGCTGGTGCTGTCAGCATGTGGGAGTGGCGGTGGTGGAAGCAGGGTTGCTGGAAGAGAGGGGACCAAGGGCTGCAGTGGGAGGGGCCAGGAAAAGGTGTGGAGGATGGGCTGAGATCTACCCCTGTGGCTATCACAACCTCTTGGCCCACAGTTTTTAATAACAGCAACTGAAGGTGACTATAGTCTCAGTTGTATGACATTGATAAAATGTTGGCATGATAAAATCTATTAAGGCTCAGTCCTGTGGAGCTTCCACTGACATCTCCAACAGTTTAGCATCTCTAAAAGGCTGTATTACCTTGAAATTTGGAAATTTTCCATAACCCAGAAAACTGAATTACCTGAGATTTTTAGCTCAGTCTATTACAAATCAACTCTGCTTTTTCTTCTAAGAAAGTTATTGGCCAGAATGTTCTCTTTTGGTTATCCTATCTAATAAAAGAGTAGTATGCAAATTGACTGTACCTCCACTACACACACCAGCCAATCAGAGGGAATATGCAAATTAACCCAACCAAGATGGCTACAGCCACAGAGAGAGTGGGAGGGAGGCTTGGGTTGCCTCTAGCGATGGAGGAAGCCAAGCACCCAGGCCTCCACTTCAGGCAACAAAGTTTCAATGGCTGTGCAGCAGAAGGCTTGGCTCTACTCCAGGCTACAAAGTTTCAATTGTAAAAGATAAATAAATCCCAGATACCAGGGCCTCCCCTTGGTTCGCTATGGGGTGTGGCCAGCCTGAAAACCACCACAGATTCCTTGCCCAGGCCACCCCACACCCAAGGGAACACCCACAGGTCAAACCAATTGGCCCCCACCCGTGCATCAGGCCTCTATCCTATCTAATAAAAGAGTAATATGCAGATTGACCATCACTCCAACAAATAAGATGTCTGCCCCCATGGGGTCAAAAGATCCTGCACCCATGTGGGCACAAGATGGCCCTGCAAAATGGCCAGCTTGGGAGGGCAGTTGGGAGGAACCAGGCCTGCAAGGGAGCACAGTTAGGGGTGACCAGGCCCACAGTGTAGGGCAGTTAGGGACAAACAGGCTAGCAGGGGAGCAATTAAGTATCAATCAGGCTGGTAGGGGATTGGTTAGGGAGTGATCAGGCTGGTAGGGGATTGTTTAGGGAGTGATCAGGCTGGCAGGCAGAAGCAGTTAGGGTAATCAGGAAGGCAGGCAGGTGAGCAGTTGGGAGCCAGCAGTCCTGGATTGTGAGAGGGATGTCCCAGATTGGAGAGGGAGTAGGCTCGGCTGAAGGACACCCTCCCACCCCCCATGCATGAATTTCATGCACTGGGCCTCTAGAAATATAATAAGGGCAAATCAAATATCTACACTAAAGAAGATGGGTACAGAATAACTTAATTTCTCTCTTCTTGTGTAGGTAAATGAAAGTAAGTGATAATGAACATTTTATACATTATGAAGACTATTAACCTGACAATTATAAAACCTCAGTCATACACACACACACACATCCTATAGAGGAATATACAAATTAGCCAGGATGCCATAACATCACAACCGCTTAGCAGCAGGCATGTACAGCAGGAGCGGGTAGATGGGGACTGCCATCATCAGGAGGGTATCTGCCCAGCTCGGTCCAGGGTGGCCACTAGTGGAGGCGCATGCAAGCCCACTGTGCTGCCCGGCCTAGAGGTCACCTAGCTGGGAGCAGCCCTTGGCTCTACTATCTGGAGTTTGTGGTTTCCAAGGAAACAGTCAGAAGGGATGATAAACCCCCCACAAATGGCTCAGCCGGTGCCTGTCTAAGTGGTGGCTTCGCCGCAGTGAATGACCCCAACCCTCTTTGGATCAGGCAGGTTCATGTGGTGTGCAATCTCCACGCAACACAATGGGGTCCCAGTTTTGTCCCTGGCGATCTCAGGTGCATTAGCTCGGGGCAGCAGGGAAGGAAGGGAAAAGGCATCGCGTGGGACAGCTCTGGCGGGCAAGCATAAGGAAACCACGTCTGGCAGACACTCCCCTGCCACCCCCTTCAATGTGTAAGAAGAATCAAATAAACCAATATAAACACTCCTCCCACACCCCGGGAGAGACTCAGGACTGAGGGGTGTCCTCCCCAGGCATTGTGTATCTACTTCCCACTCCCTTCATCCAAATGGACAAGTTAAAGGGTTAAGGGGAGTAGGAGGAACCTCCACTGGAAGGGGATCCCCAGAAACGCACCCCTGACCTCCCTCTGGACCTGACGTCTCAGAGCACAGGGCCTGACCCCGCCCCCAGCAGATATGCATATCCCAGACCTTCTGGTGCTTCCAGGCACTGGGCATTTCCGCTTCTTCCCTGCCTCCCAGCTGCTGATCCTCACTATCTCCTATCCCAGAAGCACTCTCTCCTCCTCTTTCAGTCTTCATAGCCTAAATACATGGTGGGTATAGTTGCTTCTCCACGGATTATATTTGATAAGAACCCAGTGAAGTCGCTTAGCAACTGAGCTGCTTAGACTTCATCAGGGACAATGCGTGACACATCTAGTCTTTGGTAGCAAAGCAATCTTATTGTTTTATTTTTTTAAATATATTTTAATTGATTTCAGAGAAGGGATAGAGAGAGAGATAGAAACATCAATGATGAGAGAGAATCATTAATCAGCTGCCTCCTGCACACGCCCTCCTGGGTATTGAGCCTGCAACCCAGGTATGTGCCCTTGACCAGAATCAAACCTGGGATCCTCCAGTCCTCAGGCTGAGACTGTAGCCACTGAGTCAAAACAGCTAGGGCAAACAATCCTATTCTTAAAGACTTGATTTTTGACATAAACAGGTGGATCTGAATCATATCAAACTAATATACATTTTTTAATGAAATGACCCTTCATTTCTATTAATGCAATTCTACCTTAAAGCTTATGCTGTATAATCTATACTAATAAAGGGTAATATGCTAATTAGACCAGATGTCTTCTGGACATCCTTCCGTACAAAGCCATGGTGGCAGAAGCCAAGGCAGAAGCAGTTAGCGGTGATCAGGCTGGCAGGGAGCAGTTAGAGGTGATCAAGCTAACAGGCAGAGGTGGTTAGGGGCAATCAGGCAGGTATGCGGGTGAGCAGTTAGGAGCCAGCAGTCCCATATTATGAGAGGGATGTCCACCTGCTGGTTTAGGCCTACAGGGATCGGGTCTAAACCAGTAGTCAAACATCCTCTGAGGGGTCCTGGATTGGAGAGGATGCAGGCCAGACTGAGGAACCCTTCCCCCCTCCTCCCCCCCGCACAAATTTCATGCACTAGGTTTCTTGCGCGCGCGCGCGCGCACACACACACACACACACACACACACACACACACACACAGTGTGGAAGCAAGGCAGAGAGAAAACTATCCCATGGGATAATATTGATTATTTTTAATGATCTGATTTAGCTTCTCAATTCAGTTTTTTGCGTGTCTTTCCTTATAAGTGTATCTTTTAGATATATATTTTGTTCAAGTCACAAAGCACTAAAGGGGATAGCTTAAGACAATTTGTAATTTTGTGAATTTAGTAAAAGGATAAAATTATGATTAAGAGAACTATATGCATTTATAATTATGGCTTATTTGTGTTTTATTTGAAATCATCTGCAGAAACCATTAATCAAGTCTCGGTATTTACAAGGTGCTCTATAGCCATTATGCAAATAGAGGCAAGAAAAACCAGCTCTGTCTACTAAGGAGCTTTCCTAAGACATATAGGATTAATGACCTTTTATATATAACACACAAAGGCTAGAGGACAAACACTGGCTAAGTGTATAAAATAAACAAATGCACGAAAACAACATCCTCTGCCAATGAGTCTGTGACTAGAGTAGAGGGGACAGTTAGAATCATTAGTTAAAATGAAAGTGCTGTGTTTAGACAGAGACAAGAAATGGGAAGGCTTTGTGTTCAGGGTAAGATTTTAGGAGCCCAAAATAAGGAACAAAAGAGGAATTATAAATCAGTTCTCTCTATTCTTAATAAATATGGCAATTCTCAAGGACTTTTTAGATCCTTGGTCTTTATATATACTTTTTTGAAATAGAGATGATACCTCTGGCAGAGAGTTCAAAGTGGAACTTTTAGCTGCAAAGTCAACAGAAACAAAAATTTAATGATGCATATTATATGCTAATAGTGCTGTTGATATTATTAAATTTATAACTTCCTTCCATATTCCCAATAATTATGTGAGCTAAATGTTATATTCCTTATTTAATAGTAGAGACAGAAGTGAAATATTTTGCTCAAGAATATGCAGGAAGTGATGATGGCCTGAGCAAACATCTAGAGTAATCAACTAGAAACCTCTTGAATGGAGGTTTCTGGGCCCTTTCCAGAGTTTCTGATTCAGGAGGTCTGGGGTAGACTTACGTATTGGCAATTCTAACAAGCTTTCAGGTTAGACTGATGCTGCTAATCTAGAGGTTGTAAGGTGAGAAAAAAAAATAGAGATGTTAAGTTTGTCTCCAAATTTCTTAATTGAGCAATTCTTGACATTGACCAGGAAGGGAAAGACACAAGTAGAACAGAGTTAATTTCAGAAAAAATACATTTAAAATAACTATTTGATATCTAGCTGGGAGAACCAGCTGGATATCTGTAGCCAATCTTGAGATAAAAATATCATGTATTAAAATATACATGATATTTATGGCACCAATATTGGTAAGATCACTAATCAAATATAGAGAGGATTCAGGACTGAGTTCTGGGGCACTCTAATATAAAGGGTTTGGGAGAAAGAGCAAAATGAGTAAAGAATATTGAGAGGGACGAAGCACTAAAGTAGGAGAAAACCAACAAGGTTTAGTGTCCCAGAAGCCAGGTGATCTGATTTCCATTTTAAAAGTATCACTCTGGCCACTGTTATGAGAATAGACCTTAGTGGGCCATGGTGGAAGCAGGGAGACTAGTTAAGTGAATATTCCAGTAATCTAGATAAGAAATATATATTTTTTGCTTCAGAATGGTAGCAGTGGAAATAGTGATAATGCAGGTCTCTCATAAATTTTGAAGATAGAACTGATAAAATTTACAGAAGGATTGGTTGTGGGATATGAGAGGTGGAAGTAACAAGATTTTTGGTTTGAACAACTGAAAATGTGGCTTATCATTTACTGAGATGAGGGAGATATGAAGAAGGAGCAAGTTTTGTTGAAAAAATGATGACTTAGATTTATTATAAGTTATAGTTATGATTTATATTAGACATCCAAATAAAAATGTGAATTTAACAGTTAGGCATACTAGTAAATGTGTGAAGTTCAGTTAAGAGGTTGAGTCTGGAAATACAACTTAGCTGCATGATATTACCCAGAGAGGAAGAGTGTATGAATAAAAGAAAGTAGCCAGGGTCTTGCACTGGGGCTTTCACTTGTTAAAGAGCAGGGAAATGAGGAGAAACCAGTACAGATGGCTGAGAAGGGGGAAATTAGTGATCTGGGAGGGGACTCAGGAAATTGTGGTTTAGTGGAAGACAAATGAAGCTTAGATAGAATTGACCATTGTCTTTAGCATTTGACATTGGAATTGGAAGGGATAGATTGTTGTTCTGTTGTAATGTTTTTATTTAGAGAATGAATTGGATTTTTGGGAATGTACAGTATATACTGCAATTTTAAATTATTGCAGTTTCTTTGTATTTTTAAGAACCAGGCTTTTCCTACAAATACCACGCAAATTGCTCAGTCAGTCGTGCTGGTTGATCACCTCAAAATGAAAATGCTCACAGAAGTGCTGAAGTGTCCTTGTAATTTTATAGTCTTTGAATTGTGTTCCTAGAACCCCAATCATTTTCAAATTGAAGCACTCTAAAAATTTTGCAATTTGATGAGTAATATAAAACTCTTTCAGTATTTTACAACTTCATATTTTGATATAATTCTTAAAGAGAACCCATACCCATTTCATTTCCTAGTGTGACAGTATGTGATTAAAAATTTGGGTAAATCACATAGAATTTGATTTGAAAGATAAATAGAGGCATTCTAATTTGTAGTTGACCTTACTGAAATTAAAACCTTTTATTAAAAGACTGTCTTGGTTTTTGCAAGTTAAAACAGATAAAAAAAGAAATTAGCAGATGATTCTATGAATGATGCTCATTAAGTAGTATATTCAGTATCAGGTATAACAATATGACAAAAGAGAGACATAGATCTTTTAGTGCTGACTGAAGAAGTTGAAAGGGAGAAAAGCTAGTATAGCTATAATTTTTCAGCTTCTCTCTTAGCTACAGAATTATTCAGAAAAACAATATGGGCTCATTTATATCCAGTGACCTTACTGTATGTCTCAGGGATATCATAGTTATCTTGTGCTATTAAGCTTTCTTTAGAAAATGTAAGATTAATATTAGTTTAATTGAAAGATTGAACAGAAACACTGACATCCATTCAACCAAATCATTAAATTCAACACTCCATATGGACACAAAGAATGTCTAATTCATCCAATTAAAATAATGTCTGTGCCCTTCAAAGGTGTATTGCCATAACAAGCGATGAACTACTTTTTAATAATGTTTTACTCTCTCCTCTTATGAAGACTCTAACAGAAAAGAAGTATTTTATTTAATGGACTAAGTCAGTGGTTGGCAAACTCATTAGTCAAAAGAGCCAAATATCAACAGTACAACAATTAAAATTTATTTTGAGAGCCAAATTTTTTAAACTTAAACTTCTTCTAATGCCATTTTTTTCAAAATAAATTTGCTCAGGCTGTAGTATTTTGTGGAAGAGCCACACTCAAGAGGCCAAAGAGTTGCATGTGGCTCGTGAGCCACGGTTTGCCAACCACTGGACTAGTAACTTGGGTCCTAAGCCTATGTTTCATATAGTAAAAAGGAAAATAATAGAGTCACCTTTAATAATGCTCCTGCTAGAATTTTGGGGAAAATAGATGTATTTACTTTCTTGGTGGTTCCACATGAGTTATTTTATTGGCAGGTTTATTTATTAATTATGCAGAGCAATGGTTTTGAGAAACTCAAGCAAGCCTACTGAATAATAGATAATGTAGTTTTCCTAGTAAGTCCATCAGGGATATTCAAGTTATTCCTGAAAATAATAAAAACTGTTCTAAAACAGAAGCCTCATAGGCAAAATATCTAAAACTTGAATTCAAGTGCATATCAATGTAAAATGATTTATATATTTCTAAATGTATTGTAGATAAAAAAATGCCTCAATCTCAAGGTAAAAATGGAATGGACTTCCAGGGTACTGTAAGAAGTAGCGTAGAGAAAAGATGGAGAGACCATCAAGTTAATTACTCTCTCTCTCTCCTTTTAAGAAATAAACTGGAGAAGCATAGTTAGAGAATATTTAAGCCTAAGAAAATTGAACATATTTTTATTAGCAAATAGATATGAATCAGAAATGATGGAAGATTAGTTCTAATTTTTTTTATTATTTTTTCAAAGTGAGAAAGTCATAAACTATAGACCATGACCCACATTTTTTCCTTAATGCAATATATACTCTATTATATAAAATAATTCATAAATAGAAAATAACATGAACTAACTTGGGTCAAATCCTACTAAAATATTACTATTGTTGCTGTGTTCACTAGACTGATCAATCAAAGAAACATGAAAGAATTAGTGTAACTAAGTAAATGTCCAGCAAGGCATTTGAGAGTATCTGATGTTAAACTATTGGACAGTCTGGAGACATATAGGAAAACAGGTTATTAACTTATTCATTGATCATATTCTAAATATGCTTTTTAATGACTAGAAGTCTATAAGAAGGATGATCCTTGATGGTGTACTATGGGCTTCATACTTGGTCATTCCTTGGTTAATATCTTTATTAACAATTTGGATTGAAAGAGAGAATGGAATGCTAATGATTTTCAAAGGTAATATGAAGGTAAAAATTCACTCCACAAAAAAATTCATCATTGCTTAGCCTATGCATTTATTAAATGAATGGGTTATTTCTCCAAAGAGATCTTAGGTTAAACAATGCATTGAATCTATAATAAAAATATTTAATTGAGAACAAAATGAAAACTTACAAGTGAAGGGTCATAGAAAAGGAGCAAGTATGCACAACAGGTTTAATCAATAACAAGATAATAAGCTCCTTATTAGTT
>PVJN01055773.1:0-12775 GCA_004026805.1 Lasiurus borealis | reverse complement strand
GGGCAGTAAGAAGTGACCAGGCCAGTGGGGGAGGTGGTTAGGAACGATCAGGTCAGCATGCAGAGGCAATGAGGGGTGATCAGGCTGATGGGGGGTGTGCAGTTAGGGGCGACCAGGAAGGCAGCCAGGTGAGAGATTAGGAGCTAGCAGTCCAAGGATGCCTGACTGCTGGTTTAGTTCTGATCCCAGGGGTTCCGGATTGGAGAGGGTGCAGGCTGGGCCGAGGGGACCCCCCATGTACAAATTTCATGTACCAGGCCTCTAATATATATATTTAATTTCAGAGAGGAAGGAAGAGGGAGAGGGAGAGCTCTAACCGGTTTAGCTCAGTGGATAGAGCTTTGGCCTGCGGACCAAAGGGTCCCAGGTTTGATTCTGGTCAAGGGCATATACCTTGGTTTCAGGCACATTCCCAGTGGGGGATATGCAGGAGGCAGCTGATGGATGTTTCTCTCACATCAATGTTTCTAACTCTCTATGCCCCTCCCTTCCTCTCTGTAAAAAATCAATAACATATATTAAAAATAATAATAATAAAGAAACAACGATGAGAGAGAATTATTGATTGGCTGCCTCCTGGGGATCTAGCCCACAACTTAGGCATGTGCCCTGACGGAAAATTGAACCGTGACCTCCTGGTTCACAGGTCAGCACTCAGTTACTTGCCCATGCTGGCTGGGCAACATGTAAGCTTTTAGGACACAAACATTCAGACCATAGCAAATATAAAAGACCTGGCAATCTATGGTAGCTTGAGTGCTGTGGTCATGGTGTAGATTAATACTTCAGGATTTACTATTTTAGCTAAGCCCAGAGGACCTCTATGAATTAAGAGGTTAAGGAACTAGAAAAATGTATACTAACTCTCTTTTCCTAAAAATAAAAACTTACTGGATTTTCTGGTTGCATTCGGAGAAAGAGCCCTTGATGTCTCCTTGGTTTCCTTTTTCCTCTGTGTCTGAAATGATTTAAAAAACAACACCTATTTGTTGCAGGATGAAGAACGGGATCCTCTGTTGCATAGTTTCAGTCATCTAAAGGAGGTTCTAAACAGCATAACCGGTGAGTCCTCACATCTATGTAAGATTATTTATCTTGGTAAAAAAGACATGTGTTTGATTTACTGCAGGGATGGAAAAACTTTCTTCTGAAAACTATTGCAGGGATGAACAGACTTTTTCTGTAAAGTAAATATTTTGGGGTTTACAGGCCATCGTAACTACTCAATTCTGCCATTGTAGCTCAGAAGCAGACATAGATAATACTTAAGTGAATGAGTGATAAATCAGATTTTCTTTAAAAAAAAAACAAGTTGCAAGCCAGGTTTAAGTCATGGGTATAGATTGCCCCTGGCTTATCGTATTGCTGATCCTTTTCCTTGAGTTCCTAAAAGGGCATCTCTCTTTAGTGGGGAATCAGCATTCATATAATTATAAGCTTCCTTCATTGTGTGAGTAATACGTTATTTTGGTTTGAAACTACTTTCTTTGCCTACTATGCATGCCATAAGGTAGGAAGTTGGTGGCACAAATAAAGTTTTTAGTATTTGCAACAAAACTTTTCTGTTGTTCTAACTGGTTTGGCTCAGTGGCTAGAGCGTCAGCCTGCAGATTGAAGGGTCCCAGGTTCGATTCCGGTTAAGGACATGTACTTTGGTTGCTGGCACATCCCCAGTAGGGAGTGTGCAGGAGGCAGCTGATCAATGTTTCTCTCTCATCTATGTTTGTAAAACTCTATCCCTCTCCCTTCCTCTCTGTAAAAAAAAATAAAAATAAAAATAATATATTTAAAAAAAACCAAAACCTTTCTGTTATTGAAAGTCATTGTTGCTTTTAGGGCCTTAGCTCTCTGTAATACACATCTTAAATCTTTGTGTGTACCAGAATCTTTTTTTCCTATCATGTTTCCCTAATGATAATAAGCTTATGTAATATTTATATGTTTAGAATTTTTAAATCCATTTTTATGTTTTTTACCTTATTGAACTTTTACATAACCCTGTAGGGGAGGCATGGCATATATAGTCCCATTTTATGAATGAAGTTAAAGCCCAGAGACATTTTAGGTGATTTAGCTGAGGTCACACTAATTTCAAGAGATAGAGTCAAAACTAAAATTCTGGCCCCTGATGCCTGCTTTAGTGCACTGTTCTATATTGCTTCTGTTCATGCAATTAGAGGAGAATGTACATAGGAAGTGCCTTATATGTACTAGAGGCCTGGTGCATGACTTCATGCAGGGATGGGGTCTGGCCAGCCCACCCCAATGGGGGCCCATTAGACAGGGCTGGCAGGGGGGCAGGGCCATGGGTGGTTGGCTGGCCGTCCCCAATTGGGGTATTGGGGGCTGATCGGGGGCCGGATCAGGCCTGTTGGTTGCCACAGTGCACGTCATAGCCACCTGTCATTCCGGTTATTTTGGTTGTTCCACTGTTCTGGTCACTGAGCTTTTGTACATATAGATAATATACATGTATTGTGGGTGAGGGAAGCAAGTCTCAACAACACCTTTGGGTTTTTCAACAGGAGTGATAAAGACTGAAAGGGAAATCCTCAGATCTGTGTTACTCTTGACTGTAAAGGACTTTTGCATGTATTATCCTTGAGAAGAACTATTGTAGGGATGGACAGACAGCTAGTAACATATCTAAGACCACAATTGAAATCAGTTTTAGGCTTTTGCAAATTACATAACAATAAACAAATACATTTTCTCTTTTTATGAGGAATGTAAAAGAATATCTGGAGAAAATTTCCTTTTTACTTTTCCTAAACATGGTCTGATGTTATCTAAAGATTTCCTACAGTGTTTTCTTTAAAGGAACAAATTCCACTTTATTGAAAACTATTGGAAATGTTAGCCAGGAAGGATCAAGTATAGAGGAGGTGATTGTTAGCTAGTTAGCAGGGTGAATGTTGCAACTGGGTGGTAGATTCTTGTTTTATGGCCCGTACTGTAAGTGACTTTGATGCTTTAGAAAGAATTGACTGCCTGCAGATTTTTCTGTCTGTCTGTTTTGTTTTTTTTTACTGAACAGATAAAGCTTACATATCCCAATAAGAAAGAGTAGATATTTACAACTTCTTTTGTTAAAGGATTAAACAAGTGAATATATTTGGAAATATTTGGCCAACATTTTATAACACAGCATGGTATTGGTTTGGAACACTCTAAGATGGCAGATTAGAATAGCTTTGTAGGCCTTTTAGGCACTCTGTGGACACTGAGGAGCTGAGGTGGTGCTGCTGTCCTGACAGCCACATACCCTGCTTGCCATCCAATCCATATCCTGTACTTGTTTTCTCTATCCTGACATATCCTGACACTTAAGCTCAGAAACCATATCTGTGGTGAATGGTACAGTCCAGGACTTGGGGTCTCTGGACTAGGGGTTGCTAACCTTTTGGACCTCACAGACCAGTGGTCCGCGGACCACTGTTTGGTAACCGCTGCTCCAAAGGCTTCCTTAAACCAGCGGTCACCAGTCTTTCGGACCTCATGGACCACTAGTGGTTCTCGGACCACCGGTTGGCGACCGCTGCTCTGTAAGACCATGTAAGAGCTACCAAAGTTCAACCTTCTGCCTAACTTTCTTACATCCTTGGGTTAGGAATCCATATTATCTGCTCTTTGAAATTAATAAAACCAGAATGTGCTGAGGAGCCAGTTCTGTCTGTGGTACTAGGAACATAACCTGGGTCCTACCAAGCTTTTCTCCAGACGAAGACAAAAGGTGCTAGTACTTTCTAGAGGCCAACAGATGTAGCAAATTTTGAAATGATGCCAGCCAAGGTCGCCCCGTTGTTTTTGGATTTTAGCTGATTACCTGCTTGAGGAAAATGATAAGAGTGGACCCAAAGTAGAGCATTTCCTGGTCTTCTGATTGGCTCTGACCCCCCACACAGTGTTGGCTTCTCGGAGCAGGTTTCTGGGTGAGCTGCCCCTGTGGTCCTGGACTCTGCAATCCATGACCAATTTCTTGTTTCTTTACTGAAACGAACAGATTTTTTTGATTGGCAGTGTCAGGAGGACTGCTTTCTTGGAAGCATGTTAATGGTAGGAGGCTGGGAAAAGGCTTTGAACTTGGAGAGGGAGAAACTAAAGAGACTGCCCTTGCCATGTGACTGGAAATGATGTACCATTTATATTGGAGCAAGTATGGCAGGAATTCTAGGACTTCCACTCAGTTTAACTCATGAAACTGATTTGGGCTTGGTCTCTTTTTACAAGAAAGCTTTCTGTTTGCATTCCCCCGTCTAGGCTTTCTGCTGGTTTAGTTGGTTAAGAATATCACTGTTGGTGCCCAGCTGGTGTGGCTCAGTGGTTGAGCATCTACCTACGAACCAGGAGGTCATAGTTTGATTCCTGGTCTGGGCGCATGCATGGTTTGCAGGCTTGATCCCCAGTGGGGAGCATGCAGGAGGCAGCCAGTCAATGATTCTCTCTCATCATTGATATTTCTCTTTCTCTCTCCCTCCCTCTCTCTCTCTCTCTCTTTCCTTCTCCCTCTCTAAAATCAATAAAAATATATTTTAAAAAAAGAGAATATCACTGTTGGAAGTAGGTGGTTCATTGGACATCATCAGTAAACAAAATGATGTGTTTTCTTTTATAAATGATCAGAGAATAATTTATATATATATATAAGCACTATCTACTCCTCCAGGAGTTATTGTGAAGGAAATAAGTTCATTATCTCTAGTAAGGTTGGTTAAGTCCATACCTATTATTCTTACAGATATGTAACTCTGGACCACATTTATAGTCAGTATTTGCCCAAACTGCCTGACAATTTCGTGTTTTGTAGCATTTAGAATAATAAAATATTCTAATACAAATCTAAAGATAAGGTTACACTTGGAAGATATAGGGTACGTAAAAACAAAGTTTGCGTATTTCTACTTTAGATAAGCCTTAGCTTACCACCAGTGAGACTTGACAGCTGCCCCTTTTAGGAATCCTTTTAGGATATTATTCTGAAGAAGATGTGTGATTACCAGGGTTGCTGAAGGGGTGTGGGAAATGACTGCTAATGGGGACAAGTTTCTTTTTGGGTGTTGAAAATGTTCTGGAATTAGTGGTGATGGTTATATCACTTTGTGAATATATGAAAAACCATTGTATTGTATAATTTAAAAGGGTGAATTTTTAAAATATATATTTTTTATTGATTTCAGAGAGGAAGGCAGAGAGATAGATAGAAACATCAATGAGGAGAGAATCAATGATTGGCTACCTCCTGCACGCCCCTACTGGAGGGGTAAAGCCCACAACCTGGGCATGTGCCCTTGGCCGGAATTGAACCTGGGACCCTTTATTTTATTTTATTTAAAAAAAAATGTTCTTATTTATTTCAGAGAGGAATTGAGAGAGAGAGAAAGAGAGAGAGGGGGAGAGGGAGAGAAACATCAATACCGAGAGAATCATTGATTGGCTGCTTCCTGGAAGTCAAACCTGCAACCTGGGCATGTGCCCTTGAGCAGAATCGAACCTAGAACCTATAAATCTGCAGACAGATGCTCTATCCACTGAGCCAAATCGGCTAGGGCTAAAGGGTGAATTTTATGGAATATGAATTATATCTTAATTTTTAAAAATCAGCAAATGTAGATTGGAAAAGTGATGGGTTTACCAGTTCTTTCTCCAGGCTCAGAGCTATGGAGAGAAGCCTCTGACTGTTTGATGCTGTGTTTTGAACCCATTGTCCAGCAAAGGCAGAAAAAGGCTCTCTGTTCAGCCTCCTAGCCCAGTTTGTCCTTTTATGTCTCTCTCATTAACTCCAGAAGCACATGGCTTTTATATTTAAATTTATTCAAGCTGTAATCTTTGACATTTGAGTTAGCTTTTAGTACAGTTTTGCATTTATAGTAATATATATTATGTATTTTCTCTATCCCCAAAGAATCCGTTTTAATCTTTTCCGGATGCAAATTTCAGTCTGACTTGTTCCATCTTCCCTCTCTTGCTCTCTTTCCCCTCCCCCAACAGAGTATGTTTGATCAGGTGTGGCAGGAATATCCACTGTCAAGCTGCGCCCTTTATATTAGTCAATATTTTCTTTCTCCCCCCCTCCCTGTCTGTCTGCCCCTTTGGGCTTTCCCAGTTGATTTATAATTTTGGAATTCTCATCGGAGTCTGTAATACAGTTTGTTCATTATTTAACCAAAACCTGTTTAATGAGCAGAGAGAGGCAATGTAAATGTTAGGCATGTTGCAGTGATGTACCTTTGTGCTTCTCAAACCGGGTGGGTAGTTAACTCTGTGCTGCCTGCAGGGTTGGGGTGTCCTGGCCTTAGGGGCAGAAGGACCACTGCCTCTCCCTAAGCCCTGGCATAGGCTTAGATTCCTAAGACCCATTTCCTTTTTTCCTTCTAGTAATCTTGTGGGGGTTCTTGCACATTAGAGATATCTTCAGTCTCATAGACAGACTGTGGAAAGATCTGTGGCATGGGGATGGAAGGGAAAGTGAAATATCAGGATACTGTACTTGATATTGTTCTTGGGTTTAGATCTGAAGAGAGTAAATGACTTAGAAGAATTCTTTTAGCTGACATAGTCTGTGGTCGTTGATCTGTTTGTTCCCAGACTAGACAAGTGTTTGCAAACCTTAGTACCCTTCATCCACTGAACTTCATGGAAAGGACCCTAGTCAGTTGTGATTTGTAGTGTTTGGTTGTGGTCTTTTGCCTCAAGATTTAGGGTGCTTTTGTCTTTGGTCTTTAAACTTATATCATTACAAAGAAATTCTTTAAAAAAAATTAGCTTTAAAGCAGAGAGAGGAACAGTCTAAAAGGTCTAAAAGTCTAAACAGTTTAATAGTCATACCAGATTTTTCTCTTAAGGACTCATCTGTTAAGGACTTTAAAGCCTTTAAAGACTTCAGTGCCACGGCTCGAGGAAGACTTCTTAGTGGTGTGTGTGTGTCCGGGGTGGGGTGGGGTAGTGAGTTTGCCTTTGGAGATTTAATGCCAGGCATTTTTAATTTTGAGAGCCTTTGAGCAATGAGGGTATTCAGCATAAGACCAAGGTGGTCTTGAGGTTCAGTGTAAACATGTATAGCAACTATAAAGCTGCTTTAGCTTTTTGGACTTGTTCTCCTGGGATTCACCAAGATTTGGATACCTTCTGTGTATGGTTTATTAAATTGCTTCTCATCAATACTGTTAGACTATCTGTTATGTGCTAGGCAATTTGCTTAGGCACTTAGCCATTGGGTCAGTCATGGTATATATACAAACAGGCAAACCTTATTTCTCCCCCGATAACTGCTGGTTTACAAGATTAGTGGCTTTAGCTGACCATGCCATGGCTAACCTTGTGTCCTCTACTCTATGCCATATGGTTCCCTATCAGGCATGGAATGCATGATAGTATATGAGAGCAATCTGTTGTCATCTTTTTATTCTCACTTTGTTAACAAACCAAAGAAATGAGCAAAAATGATAGCTTATACATTTGCTAATTTGACTTTCTCATGTAAAGCCATTCTTGCCAGAGTTTAGATGTTGCCAAAGACATAGAATAATTCTGAGGAATATGCTATTTCTTTACTGAGCTTACCTGGACTGCAAAAAATGGTATATTTGAGTTTAAGAGAGAGAATCAGGTGCCTGGAGAAAGTAGATATATCAGAAATTTATTTAAGTATAGTTTATTCTGGACAAACACACCTGTAGAGTACTGTCTGTCTTAAACTTTGTGAATTAAGTTTCTGATCTAGGTGATTTGAATCCATGTAACCTTCAGAGGTTTGCCGGGAACATTTAAATAGAGTCTGCAAGCTAACTTTTATGAACATTTTTCTGGCCGAGGCCTCTTAGAAATAAACTTCTAAATAGATAGAAGTAAAACCGTAGAAGGATGCCTCAAACCTCAATTTTAATGTTTCAATTGGAAGATGGGGAGGTATAGGGAAAAGAAATTTTAGTCGTCACTGTCAGGAAAAAGATTAAGTTAAGGGCACATTATTTGAAAAAGAAAAAAGAAAAGATTTTGCTAGTGTTTTCATTTCCCCTACTGATTGAATGCATACGTTCACTTTTTTTGGTAGGGGCTTATGGTTTCAGGAGTAGTAGGTAAACAATATATCACTGTTAATCATCATGAGAAGAAGGTTGAATAAGTCATTAGCTTTGTCCCACTTGGAGTTGAACTTGTGAATTGTTCAAGGCTTGACTAAATGGAGGCTGAAAGACCAAGGGTAATAAATTTGGCAGACAAATTCATGTAATGGGATCAGTGTTGGAAGAGGCAAGGTTGGATACACTTATATAAGTATCTGTTTCCAGTGCCCTTTTTGACTTTCTTGTTCTACAGTAAAATATAAGACTATATTAGTTTGGAGATTATTAAGTCAAACTGACTTTGGCACCTTAGAGTCTCGATAGCTTGATTGGCTTCAGACTTATGGGCATTTCAGCATAGTTAGAGAAAATAAAAATACTGTGACTCCCCTCCCCCAGAGGATATTCATATAAATAAGGTAGCTCCAAGAGGCCTGTACTGTATTTAGATTACTTTACTTTGCTATTTTTTTTTACTAGGGCCCTTCCCCAACTGACCTGAACCCTCTTCATATGACATTTCTAAACCAAGTTCTTCCCAAACATTTATTTGTCCTTGAGGTTAGAAAATGAAGAATTTCTTGAGAAGAAGCAGTTCTGTATAGTCTGGTTTCTTAATGGGTCCAGCTCTCCTTTTTTCCTCTTTCTAACAGTCAAACATAGCCATCAGAATTAGTCTGCTGGCACATTTTCCAGTACATGTATCTGAAAGGGGTTGTCAAAAAAGAAGAGTATTCTTTTATTATTCTTTCTTTATTTATTTTCAATTTTATTCTTTATTCTCAGCTTATTTTTTTCGAGTATTCTTTTTTTAAAATATATTTTATTGATTTTTTACAGAGAGGAAGAGAGATGGATAGAGAGTTAGAAACATTTAACTGATGAGAAACAGAGAAACATTGATCAGCTGCCTCTTGCACGCCCCCTACTGGGAATGTGCCTGCAACCAAGGTACACGTCCTTGACTGGAATTGAACCTGGGACCTTTCAGTCCTCAGACTGACACTCTATCCACTGAGCCAAATTGGTATCAGCAAAAAAAAAAAAAAAAAAAAAAAGGAGTATTCTTAATAGCTTGGTTCTCAAAGGCAGAGGCAAAGGAACCTAATTTCTAGTAGAGATTAGGGTTGGTATCATAGTGTGGTTTGTGGTGGGTGTCAAAGTTGCTGGTATTGATCTCACTGCCATTGTCCTATTTAGCACTACCACCTCTTAAAAGGCCTGAAATTATTCTCTGGTTATGGGCCCAATTTGCTATGACAAGCAGTCAAATGAGTAAAAAGAGGAAAAGCCAGCTGCCGCTTTGTTTTTAACAAGGAGGCAGGCAGAGTCCTTTTCTTCTTTCCACTCACTCAAACTCAGGGCAAGTGCCAAATGTTTGAAATTCAATGTGCAGTTTTGGTTAGGAGATATAATAAAGATTTATTTTTATCAGCCTGGCCCCCTCTAAACACCTCTTTTTGCTCTTACTTACTTAATTGGTCACCTCAATTTCTAAACAAATTTTTGTTGTTGTTAATCCTCACCTGAGGATATTTTTTCCATTGATTTTTAGAAAGAGTGAAAAAGAAGGGGAGAGAGAGAGAGAGAGAAATGTCAATGTGAGAGAGAGGATCAAACTGCAACTCAGGTATGTGTCCTTGACTGGGAATCAAGCCCATACCCTTCAATCCACAGGCCAGTGCTCTAACCACTGAGAAAACTGGCCAGGGCTCAATTTTTAAAGTGATATTTAATATGTTTAGGGAAAGGGTGAGTACATTTGTCTTTCCTGGCACTCATTAAAAGATAGAGCCTGGTAGACAGCAACATGGAGATTATATCATTTCAATTCAGATCACTTCATTTAAAAAGGGTGGTAAATGGAGAACAGTAACTAATGTAAGCTCTACCATTTGCTTCTGGAAACTAGGTGATAAAATGCTCCTTACCAGTTTCTTTGTTTCTTTACTTTGGTCCGGAGAGATTAAATTAAGGGCACATTATTGGAAAAAGAAACAAGGGCTTAGATGGACAAGCACTCCTGGCTGCCTGTTGGCTGGCTTCTCATTGCATGCCTCTTCTGTAACACCAGCCTTCTGTTACCACCGAAACTACTGGAGGTTGAGTTGTGAAGGGCTGCCACATGTGCACACATCACACTGACCTTTCCTTGTTTCATGCTTATTGAGCAATTACTTGCCCGTTTGTGGAACTCACGTTATTGCCTTGGATTTTTGGCTCAGTGAGAAGTGGGGGCATCCAGGAAGTAGCCTGATAGACTGTACATCAGAGGGCAATAAATTGGCATTTGATTTGATGGAAAGGCAGGACCAGATGTGGTGTGGGAGCAAGGGTTTTTCTGCAGTCCGCCATGCAGCTTGTTCCCAGGTGTCCTGGAAAGCAGCTTGGGAACCGAAGGCTAAGAGTAGTTGGGGACATTAATTGTAGAGGGAAAGGATCAAAAGAACTTCAATGTAATATGCCCTGAATTGGGAAAAATCCTCTAAAAGTAGGACAAATAAAATTTCCTTGACATTAATAGGACTTTTTCCATTGATTATTCTTACTTTTTCAAATAAAGTAAGTTATTAATTGGCAGAAGAAATTATAAAACTTGAGAGACCCTTGACAAGGGGTTGCAGAATAAGAAAGCTAATCCCACAGGAGGATTTTCATGAAGGTTTATTTTTCTTTTTGGGAAAACCCAGGCTTAAGAAAACCGGTTCCAAATTGATGATAATGTAAGAGCTAAGATATTATTATGACTGCCCTACCATTGGCTAAAGTTATATCTTACAGCCTGCAAGTTGCAGTCTATTAGTGGATTGCGATATCATTTTAAAGGGTTGCACAGCATTTCCCCTCAAATTTTTATTATGAAAAATTACAAATAAACCAAAAATTGAAATAATATACCACAGGACCAAAGGGTTTTGGGTTTGATTTCAGGTCAAGGGCATGTACCTTGGTTGTGGATTCCTTCATCCCAATAGGGATGTGTGTGGGAGGCAACCAGTTGATGTGTCTCTTTTACATCAATGTTTCTCTCTCTTTACCTCTTCCCTTCCTCCATTCCACTCTCTCTAGAAATCAAAATATCGTCAGGTGAGGATTAAAAAATTTTTTCCCATTTGTCCCCTATATTTCCTTTTATAGCTGTAGTTGGTTTTATAAACCAATATCCAAGCAAAATTCTCATTTCATTAGGTAGTAGTATTTCTTTAGACTTTTAAAATCAACACAGTTTTTTTCTACCCCTATTTTTCCCCTGTTGGTATTGACTTTTTTAAGAGACCAGGGCATTTATTTTTAGAATGTTCTACATTCTGGATTTGTCTTTGTCATTGTGGTGTCATTTTACTTATTTCTCTAGTCCATATATTTTCTGTATTCTAGAATTTAGGATTAAAGGCTTAATTTGATTCAGATTAAACTTCATTAGTTGATACTGTGTACTTCATATTATATCACTACAGGATGTACATACAGTCAGGTTGTCCCCACTATTGGTGGTTAAAGTGGTGACGGTTGTATCGCCTCATTGTAAAATAAATTTATTTTTCTCTTTGCAATTAGTAAGCAACCTGTGAATTAATATTTGGCACATTCTGAATACCTTGTTCTCTAATATGCTTTTAAAAAATATATATTTTTATTGATTTCAGAGTGGAAGGGAGAGGGAGAGGGAAATAGAAACATCAATGATGAAACAGAATCATTGATAAGTTGCTTCCTGCATGCCCCCTACTGGGGATGGAGCACACAATTCAGAATCAAACCAGGACCTCCTGGTTCATAGGTCGATCCTCAACAACTGAGCACACAAGACAGGCTATTCTTTTACCTAATGATCATCCACTGATGAATTTTTGCCAGAATTATTTATTTAAGTAGAGATTGTAGAATGATGACTTTCTACATTTATTAGCTGGCACTCTTTGTAAAGAATTATTTCCTTCATACACTGGAGAATGAATCAGTTTCTTGTAAAAAGGTAGGGGAAATGCTTGATTCTTTCTTTTTGATTGCCAATTTTCAAAGTAAAAACCACTAAGGTCTGTAAATGAGATGTTCCCCTTTTATGAATATTTATTCAGTGTTTTCTAATTACATTTATGATTATTTTTGGTGCTTAATCATTCTAAGTTTGGCCAGTGAGAGCCCCTTTGATCCTTTTATATGACCCCTTTAAGCACTTCCTTGCTTTCTAATATAAGTTATAGGCCTTAAGGGAGGAGGAAAAAAGAGATAGGAAAGTAAGTATCAGTGTGTCATACATAATAAGGATAAGTATTGTTTTGGGAAATTTTTGTTTCATTTAGAAACATGTATATGTTCTGAGTTGCAGTATAAACTGTATTTCTTTCTGTAGGTCATGGTCAAAAAAATTTGAAAGTCCTGGTAGAGAGACCATGTAATTTATTCCTGTTCCAGTTCTGGTTTGAATTTGTCTCTCTGCAATGTTATTTATTAGGCAAGGAGTCAAAGAGGGTGTTGAGTCAGAGTGCTTCTTCCACTGTATTCTTGGCATTCTGCAAAGGACTCTATGAAGGTACTTTAGCCCCTTGACCTTTGGGAACCACTGGATTTCATACCTATCAACTTTGATTTCAGTAAAGCTGTTCTTTCTATCTAATCATTTATTTATTTAGAGATTCACTATTACATATTATTTCATCCCCCATCCCCAGCTCTATCTATACTAATAAAAAGGTAATATGCTAATTAGA
>PVJN01055772.1:0-12978 GCA_004026805.1 Lasiurus borealis | reverse complement strand
AGTAATAAGACAGTGAGCTATTGACACAAAAATAGACAAAGAGATCAAAGGAACACAAGACGGAGGCCAGAAATACACCCAATATATTCAAAGGAAATAAAATAGAAAATGTTTTCTTTTTAACAAATGGACCTCCACATGCAGATGAATGAATCTAAACCATAACTTACACTCACCAGAAAACTTAATTCAGAATGGGTCACAAACCACAGTGAAAATACAAAACCATAAAATTGCTAGAAGGTAGAAAATCTAGATGACTTTGATGGCATTTTATCATTGGCAACATCAAAAATATGATATATAGAAAGGCATAGTTGCTAAACTGGACTTCATTAAATTAAAATGTTCTACTCTACAATAGACAATGTCATGAGAACACACAAGCCATAGACTTGGAGAATATCTTTTTAAAAGATATCTAATCAATGAATATTATATAAAATATACAAAAAACACACACCTAAAACTAAACAAGAAAGCAAATAATCCTATTAATAATGGACCAAATATGCCTACCTACTGTGCCTCGGTGTTTGAGCACTGACCCATGAACTGAGAGGTTACTGGTCAATTGAGCTTCAGATTCAGGCTCAATCCTATAGCGGGAGCTGCAGGAGGCAGCCTATTGATGTTTCTATCTCTCTATATGAATAATGCTTCACAGACTATGTCATCAGGAAAAGGTAAATTACATTAGGAAGATAACACTACACACTTATTAGAGAAGCCAAAATCTTGAACACTGACAACACCAAATTCTGGTGAAGATGTAGAGCAACAGAAAGTTTTATTTATTACTGATAGAAATTCAAAATGCTACAGCCACTTTGGGGAACAGTGTAATGGTGTGGCTTTTTATCCAAAAGGAAACATACTCTTAACATATGATCAAGCAATCATACTACTTAATATTTTCTGAAAGGAGTTGAAAATGCATGTCCACACAAAAATCTACTCATGAATGTTTACTGCATCTTTTCTGATAATTTCCCAAACTAAAACCAAAAAAAAATAAAATTCAGTAGATATTGGAACATATAAGTTGGTACACCTATACCAGTGGTTGGCAAACTGCGGCTCGTGAGCCACGGTTTGCCACTCTGTTGATTAATACGTTTGTCGACCAATGACCTATACCTTGGGATGTTTTTCAGCAATAAAAATAAATGAGCTATCAAGCTAGAAAAAGACATAAGGAAGGAATGCATGTTACTAAGTGAAAGAGGCAATATGAAAAGTCTACATACTCTATGATTCCAACTACAAGGCCTTTTGGAAAAGGCAAAAGTACAGAGACAGTAAAAAGATTACAGCTTCTAGTGAATAATGGGGCCGGGGGTGAAGGATTAATAGGAAAAATGCAGAGAACTTTTATAGCATTAAAAAATACTCAGTATGAAGCTATAATGATGGGTACATGTCAATAAATTTGTCCAAACTCCTAGAATGTTCAACCCCAAGAATGAATCCTAATGTAAACTATGGTCTCTTGTTGATAATATATCAATGTAGTTTCATGAATTGTAATAAATGCATCACTCTGGTGAAGAACTATTGATAATGGTAAAGGCTATGCATGTGTGGGGGACAGGTTAAATTTTGCAGGAAACTAAACTGCTCTAAAAAATAAAAGTATTTTTAAAATAGTAATATTCAACTGAAAATTAATGAACTAACTACTGAAGTAAACAATATCCTATATTTTAAAATACTAGAAAAAATTATAATGATCCTCCTAGAATAATCCATACATGTGACACTGTCAGTATTCCTAATAAAAAATATTAATGTACTTTCAGCATTAAAATCCAAAATATAAGGTTTTTAAATTGTATATTTTATTTACTAATTACTTGGAACTCAATAATTGTTTAACAATATTAATAATGTAAGTGCTAAGATTGTCTAATAGTTTGCTATTGTTTTTGTGTAATAAGGGAATAATTATTCTAAATATATTGAAGTAATTATGCATTTATATAATGAAATTTACACTCTTGAATGTGTGAAAGATATATAAAATATCAGTACATTAAAAAAATAAATCACCTGAAGTTTGATCTCTGCTTATTTCCTCACAATTTGTGGTTTCACAGTTGGGGCAGTTCTCAAGTGCAATGGCTCTTTCTCTGCTCCCCAGGCCATCAGCAGGGCTCCCTCCTGCTTTTGCATGTTAACTGATGTTTTCAGATCTCATATCACTCCCTGAACAAAAATGGCAGTGGTGTGGAGCTGTCAGCTAGGGCATCTATGTAGGCAACTCCACATGCTACCTCACATGGCAGTTGGGTTTCAAGAGGGTCAAAGCAGAATCTGCTGTCTCTTGAGGCCTTCATTTAAAAGTGGTATAACAGCTGAGACCGGTTTGGCTCAGTGGATAGAGCATTGGCCTGTGGACTGAAAGATCCTAGGTTCGATTCCGGTTGGGGGCATGTACCTTGCTTGCGGGCACATCTCCAGTGTGGGGCGTGCAGGAGGCAGCAGATGGATGTCTCTCTCTCATCAATGTTTCTGACTTTCTATCCTTCTCCCTTCCTCTCTGTAAAAAATCAATAAAATATATTTTTTTTAAAAAGTGGTATAACATACTTCTACCACCATGTGATGGCCAAAGAAATCCCCAAGAGTAGTCTAGATACAAGGGGTGGAAAAAGTAAGTTGACTCACTAACGTAAAGTCATGTTGCAAAACAGTGTCCAACAAGAGGTGTTGGTCATTGTAGGCCAAATCCTTAACCACTGACTCCAGTAGCCAGAACAGTTGGCAGTTCTCAGAAAAGGTAGAGCTTGGAAAGCCTTGGAAAGCTCTGCTTTGGGGATGAAAAAGTTGAGAGGAAAAGAAATGAAGCCTCTAACCAAGATGCTTCTGTATGGATGCTGTTCCTATAAATAGAAGTTTAATTTCACCTGACAAGATTTGCATGTACAGAGAACAGAATCTGTAGCTCTGATTTTCCTGGTTGTTAGTCACCGTACTTCCATTTTTTGATACTGTGGATGTCCCCAGATTAGATTATTGCTTGAGGTCAACAATGCTGCTATTCATTAAAAATTAATATGGTTCTTCTAGTTCTTAAATCTGTAAGATATTACTCATTCTAAAAATGAGAAGAAATGGATGACTTGATAGAGAAAGAGAAGAAATTCAGAAAGATGATATGTTTATGAAGATAATGACATATGCTAACAACTTATTAAAGCCCAATTCATATCTCTTAATTTGAAATTCCCTTTATGGAAATAACTAATCTCCAAAGACAATAATGTTTCTAATAATTGCCCCCTTCTTGGGCCATCAACCAGTGTCAAAATATTGGGATTTTTATGAAGTGATTGGGGGCAGGAAACTAATATTTTCTTTAAAAAGTATTACAAATCAAATGAAGCAGAGATAAATCAAACTAGCAATATGATCCAAATAGAAACAAAGTTATTGCATACCAATGATATATCAATTATAATCAGTTATATATACACATGTATATATTTACATTTGTAAGTTTATAGTTAAAAAGAGCTGTTGCTAACAAAAATTCATTCAAAGTCTAAAATAAAATCACACAGCACACATACACACACACACACACACACACACACACACACACACACACACACGCCTAGGGTCCATAGGTTAAAGCCTCTTTTGACACAGTCAAATCCTTCATCTTAGAGCTTAGTTTAGGCACAGATGGATTTATCAGTAACAGAGTTCAACTTTAACTCTTCATGTACTCTTCATTTTCTATTTTTTCTACTGCTATTATTTCTTTCCTCCTAGGGGTTTGGGGGATTTTATAATATCTTCGATACTTCCTCCCAACTATTAAAAGAGAGGCTCATTATCATAGGAATAAACTGGAGACAATATGTTCAATGATCAAGGTCTCAGGGCCTGTCCCTCACTCTGTAGTGAATGGCTACTTCAGGCAGTGGTTCATATCCATGGGAGACTGAAACTGCTCCTTCACTGCCCTATTTATGTCAAGCATCACAGGTAGGATAGCATGTGTACTTTATGAAGAAGTAAATATTTAAATATGGCATCTTTAACCAAAAGTTCAGGTGCACTAAACTAAATACTGCTGTTAGAAAGTCATGTGCATAGGGGGAGAATCCAAGATGGCGGCATAGGTAAACACCTACACTGCTGCCTCGCACAACAATTTCAAAACTACAACTAAAAGATAGAACGGACATTATCCAGAACCCAAGGAAAGCTGGCTGAGAGAAAATTCTACAACTAGAAGGGAAGTGAGGGGCTCACAGAGACCCAGAGAAGCTGCAAAAAGCTGAGGTACAGAGATGCACACGTGGAGAGAGCGGGTGCCAGAGAACCTGGCTGGATATCTCTGGCGGGAGGGAGACAGAGACTCTCAACAGCATTGAACCCCTTATCCTATGACACTAAACCCCACATCCAGCCGAAACTAATATGGGGGAGTTTGGACTGTGAAAAGGGAGAAGTGCATGGAAATTTAGGGTAGTCGTAAAAGATCAGAAGTCTGGTGGTGCACACAACACTGCGTGCAGAGGACCAACAGTTGATTGTGCCAGCTGGCTTTCACAAGTGGGCAGGAGACAGAGCCTCCCGACTGCGTCACTTCTAACTCTACTAAACCCCAGTTTCGGGCGAAACCATGGGGACCCAGACTCATACGGAGTGCAGGTGAGCTGGAAGGGTAGCAGTCTAGAGGCACTGCTAGGGTGCACACGCACAGGGACTGCTCCAGCGATTCCTGTCTTGTGAGACTCAGGGGCCATGGAGGGCAGAGCTGACTGGAAGGCAAGGTGGTCCCTTAAGCCCTGAGACTCCACCCATCTCAAGTTCAACAGAGAGGCTTTTGCAGTTTTACAAGTCTGGTATCATAATGCTGAATCCAACCCAGAAGTTCTTCCGGCATAGTGAAAATGCTGAGACAAGGGAAGGGTTCACAAACAAAAGAAATGGAAGAGACAAATGACTGGATATAGAGTTCAAAACCATGCTTATAAGGTTTTTCAAGAATATCCTAGAAAAGTTGGATAAAGTTAGCAAGACCCAAGAGGAGATGAAAAAGAACCTACTAGAAATGGAAAAGGACCAACTAGAAATTAAACATACACTGACTGAAATAAAAAATATTATACAGAGACCTATCAGCAGACTAGGGGAAGGCACGAATCAAGTAAAAAAAATTGAAATATAAAGAATCAGAAAACACTCAACTGGAAAAGCAAGAAGAAAAAGGAATCCAAAAATGTGAAGATAGTGTAAGGAGCCTCTGGGACAGCTTCAAACGTACCAACATCAGAATTATGGGGGTGCCAGAGGAAGAGAGAGAGCAAGATAATGAAAACCTATTTAAAGAAATAATGACTCAAAACTTCCCACATCTGGTGAAAGAAATAGATTTACAAGTCCAAGAAGCACACAGAACCCCATATAAAAGGAATCCAAAGAGGATACACCAAGACACATCATAATTAAAATACCAAGACAAAAAGACAAAGAATAATAAAAGCAGCAAGAGAAAAACAGTTCATTACCTATAAGGGAGCACCCATATGACTGTCAGCTGATTTCTCAACAGAAACGATGCAGGCCAGATGGGAGTGGCAAGAAATATTCAACATGATGAATAGCAAGAACCTACAACCAAGAATAATCTATCCAGCAAAGCTATCATTCAGAATTGAAGGGCAGATAAAGAACTTCACAGATAAGAAAAAGCTAAAGGAGTTCATCAACTCCAAACCAGTATTATATGAAATGCTGAAAGGTATTCTTTTAGAAGAGGATAAAGAAAAAGGTAAAAGATAAAAAAATTATGAACAACAAATACATATCTTTCAACAAATGAATCTAAAAATTAAGGGAATTAAAAATTTGATCAACAGAATAAACTGGTGAATATAATAGAATCAGGAACACAGAAAGGGAGTGGACTGATAATTCTCAGGGGGAATGGGGTGAAGGGTGTACAGGGAGAGACTGGACAATAATCATACACCTATGGATGAGGTCAACGGGAGGGAGGTAAGCATAGAGAAAGGAAGGGGTGGGAGCCAGGTGGTGGGGAGCTATGTAGGGGGAAAAAGAGAAACAAATGTAATAATCTGAATAATAAAGATTTAATTAAAAATAAATAAAATAAATTTAAAAAGGCATGTGCATATTGTAATTGCACAGAAGTGACAGTGCAATGACAAGCACAATGGCTTTTTATCTATAAAATGTCATTCTTTATTAAAACAACACTTAGCTCTCAATACTTTAGCATTTATCCTCCTTAATGTAAAATCAATATTTCAATGGAAGCTAATTACACTGGGCATTAACAAACAAAAACATCTTTTCAAGTGATTTAGAAATAAAAGGATATTCAAGTACAAGTCCACTATGAGTAAATGCTAATTGGCCTGTTGACAGGCCAGTGGTTCCATAGGAAAGGTGATTTATTTGATGATACGGTTTTTATATTCTGCTGCTAACTGGGCAGAAGCATCCTTACATTCATCTACCTTAACTGGGAAATCTAACTTTAAATATTTTAGTCAAAAGATCCACATACTTTTTTAAGAAAGGAGAAGATAGTGTGTCTGCCAACAATGATGGAACCATCTTGACAAGTGAAACAGGCCAAAAGATAGATACTTCTTTGTTTCCCCCTAGTTTCTTCCTTTATGAATCTCCGCTACTCACTCCCTCTCATCCATTCACATATTTTGGCACATTAGGCAGATGGGGGATGATTATAAATATTAAAAACTGCCAAACAGCAGAATATCCACTAAAATATGAAGGTAGGGTCTAATTTATACACAAAGTGAATATTTAAACAATAAGCAAGTCTCTTGAACCTTAAAAAAATCAATACTGTCTATTTTTATCCAGGTTGGTTTCCTACTGCTGCTATAACAAATTAACACAAAGTCAGTGGCTTACACATATAAATTTGTTGCTTTATAGCTCTGGGAGCCTGAAGCCCAAAGAAGCTCACACTAGACTCAAGTGTAAGCAAGGCTGCCTTCCTTTTTGGCGACTCGGGGGTGGAACTGTTCTTTGCCCTATCCAGCTTCAAGAAGCTGCCTGTAGACCCAGGCTTCTGACCTTCTTCCTCTGTGTTGTGTTTCAAGTTTTTCTTACATAGTCACCTGTCTCTCTGACCACAGGTGGAAAGGTTCTCAGCTTTTAAGAGCTAATGTGGTTAGAGTGCACCCACCTAGATAATCCCAGAATACCTTCCATCCTAATTTCCTGAATCTTAATCACAACTACAGAATCTATGTAACATGTGCACAGCTGTGTGTGTTGTGTGTGTGTGTGTGTGTGTCTTTATCTATCACAATTACATTTCCCCCAAGAGAGGTTTTACTGCTCATAAATCAGGAACATTCAGAAAATGTCTGCGATTTTACTTACTGCCTATTTTACTTCTAACATGGGTGCATGTGAAAGGAACAAAGGACTCTTCCAAGATTGACCGTGAGACACCCACCCATCTGCCTTCACTGCCAACGATGGAGGTAAAGATGTTATGTTTCCTTTCCAAATCTCAAACTATTGCTTCTCAAGGACAGAACAGAATTCATGTAGAGAACTCTGGATAAAAAGGACTCTGGTAAATGTGTTTCTAAGCTTCCAAATATTGTTAAAAAATGAAAGAATCAAAAGATATAGAGATATAAATACTGGTGCTAAAATAAAACTTGTTCCTCAACAGTTGAATTAAATTTAAACCAATACTGGAGGTATAAGTCATATCTCAGAATACCAAGTTTTATAGATTTTTTTAGTTACCTTTGCAATTAAAATATGCTTTAGATATTAAGTGGTTAATGTGTCTCAAATTATTAAAATACCAGTCTATATAATTTTATGTATGTTTGCCAATTTGTTTCAAATAAGCTCTGTGAGCCTTTATTTTTGAGGACTATACTTTTCAGAGGAATTATAACAAACAATGCTATGGGTTTACAAAATGAGTTCATATGTCTGAGCAGAGAGCAAAGCCATCTGTGTGAACACGATGCATCTAAATGGGCATGTGGGCATGGCCTCACCTTTCAGGATTGGAAGGTTGATAAGACCTTTTTTTCCCAATGGCATTCAGTAAATGGAAGTGAAGCTCCATATATCTTTTTCATTATACATGTTACAGAGGCATGTGTCCAAAATAGGCCAGTTTCTAATAGGAGGAGAGCAAAGTAGCAAGATTTGATTTAATGAAGAAACAGTAAAATCTTATATTGTAAACCTATAAAGATTTGGGGACGTCCATGATACCACAATGCAGCTTAATCTATCTGTTCTAAGTATTGATGAATACAGGAAGATAATGATCAATAATAGTAAATATGTCTTAACACTTGTTTCCTACTTTTTTCATTCTCCTGTTCCATGTATGTCATTGCACTAAGCACAGATATGACACTTTGGAAACTGTATGTGAAATAATTCATTTTGTAAGCATCCAAAGACAGTTTTCCTTCATATGGTGATACCGTATGAACTATACCTACATATATTATTTCATATGTAACATACGTTTCATATTAATGTATTATTTCATAAGTAATAGATCATACATATTATTAGCTAAGATGCTCATTGTGAGAAACTCAATTTTAGATGACCTGGCTTCATTCCTTTGGTACAAATGTGAGTGGCATAACTTATAATACCCATTTTATAGATAGTTACCAAGTAACCATAAAGACAAAAACACTAGTCTGGTCCCCTTCTCTGAACCTCACACACTTTCTCATTTTCAACTTGCATAAGCTCATTTTCTGGTAGACATGAGACATTTGGGAAATGAGAGAAACTCATCTTTCTGGGAGTAATGGCGTTAATAAACTTGGCAGAGATTTGACCGCCACTTGGGCAATTTGGAAGACTTTCTATTACAGAAAATGTGGTAGGTAAAAATAGAGAAAATTTCTTTAAAGCAAGAAATAGTTTTATATTAAAACAACAACAACAACAAAAAACAACACTAGAAATAGAACACCATTAAAATTACTCAGGAAAAAATAACAACAACATGATTTTTCCCCCTTTTTTGGTAAACAAATTGAATTGTCTTTAAAGGTATAATTAACTGAGATAGAAAAGAGAACAATGCACTGAACTACAAGTAAGTAGGTCAGCTCATTTGAGGTTCCTGGCTGCACAGGCTCTGACAGCTGGTTCTATATATACAGGAGATATACAGATTCTAGTGATTTATTGCTCTTTCTTTCCCTAATGTCCGCTATATAAAAACATGGAAAAGAAAACCTATAGTTTTCCTTTTTTGTTTAGGAAAAATCTAAACTGGGGATTTGAGTGTAATTGTGAAATGAAGTTAGTTGTCCCCAAGTACATGAAACACAATGCTAATTATATTTGGACACAGAGGAACTATGATTGATGAAAAAATGTTGTAGTACTTTCTGGCTATAAATATGTAATCTAAGTTATATTTTATAGTTATATCTCAATTTTCAACATTTAAAAATTAAATAAAGTCCCCTTATCACCAAACATAGACCTAAATATTGGTAATCCCTCTCTTCTAAAAATTTCCTCTTAATTCTTGCAATTAATAAAATTATAGAAAAGTCAAAGTGACCTGATTTAGGACTCCAATAAATCCCACCTTGTTTAATCCACAAGACTCATTTGTCCCATTTCAAGGACACCCAGAACAATTCATCACCCATGCCTTTTTAAGTAACCTATTATTTGCCATACTCTATAGGGGAAAGCATGCTCAATTTTAAACTCTATTTTGGACAATTAAATCCTATCACCTTAACATATCTAAAACACTTCACCTCTGAATATTGGTTTCTAAAAGCTTAGTATTTTGAACCACATCTGCTGTCCTATTCCTGTCTCCTTGCACTCCTACTCAGCAGCCTCTCTCTTTCTCTCATGCTCAGTCTTTGCAGAAGCAGCTCATGTGAAAGTGCTACAATCTCCTTCCCACCTCAGACTCTGCAAATGGTCTCTCCTCCCACCACATCACCAATGTTATTGCTAAGGCTAGTGGACAATATGGCTCATATAGTACTTAAATATTTATATTTACTACCTAAATAAACGGACCTAAGACTGCTATCCTCTCATTTATTCCCTTATGTTCATATGATTTCTAAGCAACAGCATTTTGACCCCTTATTCTTTGTTTTCTTCCAGAGTTGTTATTCCCCAGCCAGTTTATCCAGAGAACCTGTAAATAATCTCTCTTCCCAATTTCCTTACTATTTCTGAAATATTTAAAGAAAAACTACAGGCTAGTGGCTATGAAATTCATATATTCAAAACAATGAACACACACATACACTTTTATTAGCACTTAATCATCATTGTCTCCTGTGCATATCAAACTCAGTACATGTTAAAATTGAGTTAAAACTCAAAAAGCACTTAGTAAACCAGTATTTGTTAAATAAAAATGTTAATTTTCAAACAAACACTATGTTTAATTTTTTCTTAGTCTTGATTCAAGACTGTCTTCATTTTATCATTCTTATTGATGCTGTTGCTTTAGTTCAATGCCTTATAATTCCTTTCTTATATTGTTGAAATATCCTAATAGAATCCTCACCTTTCAAGAGCAGTGCTCAAAAATTCCATGAAAATATCAGTCATAGCACTAACTTCTCTGTTTAAATACATTCATGGTTTTATATTCATCAAGCAATTCTTTTAAACTGAGTAATACATTCAAGTTTTTTTTTTTTCTACCATTCTAGGTCATCACTACTGCTCTTACATTCTATACTACAACCATACTCAGTCACTTTTCATTCCCCTGATGTATCTTATTAACTGACCTTTTTCGGGCACTTAGACAGAAGTGCTTTCTGTCCTGCCTCAAGTATTTGTTTGTTTGTTTGTTTTGTTGTTTTTTTTGCATAGCATATTATTTCTTTCAAAATTAAGACAAAGTGATCCCTCACTCTTTTTCTGATTCTTCCACCTGATTGTTTAAACCTGTTTTCTGTGCCTCCACGATTTTGAGTATTTCTCTAGTTTAGCACATTATAGTCTCTATGTTCATCATCAGTTCACTTGTCAGAAGTGCAGAAATTTGACTGCTTGTATTCATACCCAACCCAGTGTCTGAAATATCGTAAGGTGGTAAGAGTTAGGACAGAACGTGAGTAAAATGATATAGAATCCAAGCATCATCTATTTTAATCTAATATTTTGAGGCATATAAGTCAATAATAATTGATTAGCATTTACAAATTTGCTATTTGTGAATCAATTATTATTTGTCTCTTCCATGGTAATGAGGTCTAGCAGGTAGCAGCAATGCTAGAGACCTGTGATGCCATCTTAGGTTTAGGAAGTAGAGTCAGGAAACAAGTCTATTTCTCTCAAGAATGCTATAACAAAGCTTTCTAGTGTTTGCCTTGCTATCACTGATTCTCCCAAAAGCACTACAGAACTGAAGCAAAGTTTCCAAAAGGAGTAGTCACTGCTTGGGGAACTAAGGAAATTGATCAATAAGAATATTCACTAACTTAAATACCAAATATATTTTATCAGGCTATTTAAAAAGTTATTATGATATCCTATTTTACTGATACATGCCATATTTTTAAAATCTTGACTCCAGCAAGACAAAAATATTGACGAAAATATATGAGATATTCTAAAATATTTTAATACATTGTATAAGTGTATTAAAATAACAAATCACTTGTCAGCAATCACATATATCTTATCTCTGCAGGCCGGGACAGTACAGTTTTTAGCAATAGCATCACATAACATTTTGTTTTAAAGGGAAAGAACTTGCCCCCCCCCCCCCACTCACAAAAAAAAAAGGCTCATTTAAAATTGTCAATTGGCCTTTGTTCTTTTAAATAAGCAATCTACTTCTAATTATCCAAAGGTCTCAAATAGGGTCTTAATATTGCTCCAAATATGACCCTTTCTTGCCTCACTCTTAAAATAAAATTATTTTGAAGGACATTTTAAGAAAACATGTTTCTATATAAATGTAAACTTTTAAACCAGTTACTACATAAAAAGGTCATGAAAATTACTCTGCCTTTTCTTCTCTCTCTCAAAAATAAAAAAATTAAAGCTTCTAAATAGCAAATGAAACCAACAAAATGAAAAGTCAACCAACCGAATGGAGAATATATCTGCAAATCATATATCTGATAAGGAATTAATAACTAAAATATGTAAAATTCATAAACTCAATAATAACAACAAAATTGATTAAAAAACCAGTTGAGAATCTGAATAGACATTTTTCTAAAGTGGACATACAGATGGCCAGCAAGTACATGAAACTGCTCAGCATCCCTAATCACCAGGGACACGTGAATCAATATCGTAATGAAAAATAACTTTCCCATATTAGAATGGCTATTATAAACATATCATAACTACAAAGTGCTAGTGAGGATATGGAAAAAAGGGAACCCTGTGCCCTGTTGATGGGAATGTAAATTGGTATAGCTAGCCACTATGAAAAACAGTGTAGAGGTTTCTTAAAATATTAAAAATACAACTAACATATAATCCAGCAATTTCACCTCCAACTATTTGAAGGAGAGAAAAACATTAAGTCTTAGATAATAAAAGCCCAATATGGAAATTGACCAAACAGTAGAGACCTGTAGAACGACTGTTCACTATGATGCTTGATGATCACCAGGAACTGCCCCAGCTCACCAGCCCCAAGCCAGCCAAGGCAGATGCCAGAAAGCCTCCCTGTACCAGTTGCAGAGGGAAGCAACCAGCGGTGGCAGTGGGATGATTTGCAGGTGGGGTTGGCCAGCGAGTGGGAGGTGCCAACCTCCTCTCTCCATCACCCTGCCCATTTCCTGTAGATTGGCCCTGGTTGCCAGCCAGGCCTAGGGAATTTCATGCAGAAAAAAATTATATAGAGAGATAGATAGATATAGATAGATATAGATATAGATATATAGATATATAGATATAGATATAGATATAGATATAGATATAGATATAGATATA
>PVJN01055771.1:0-12978 GCA_004026805.1 Lasiurus borealis | reverse complement strand
TGGGAGGGGCATCTTGTATTTTTCTTCTGTTTGATTGGTTGTTTATTCTTTCTAGGTCTTTTATTTGGGGGAGTGAGTTTGTTTTGTTTGCTGGGAGATCTAAGCATTTGAGTTTCCCAAAGCTTAGGTGGGTGTTTACACCAGGCTCTTATCCAGGTTTCACCAGGAGAGATGCTTGCTGACCAGTCCAGGTGGCTGGCAGGATGACACAGGGCCCCTACTGACTAACCCACACTGAGCACTTCCTGTGTCCTGACTCTGGAGTGCTTTCTCCATGTTGAACCCTGACAAGAGCTGACTGAGGGGAGAGAGTTTTATTATTACCACTTAGTAAGTGCAGAAACTGAAATGGTCCTGGCAATGTCAGGTGGAAGGCAGGGATGGTAGGATGCTGGTATTCTAGGGGCAGGATGAAAGAAGTTGGTCACTGGAGTGGCTAAGTTGCTTTTCAGCTGTGCTATGTTCTTCCTAGACATTGCTCCCCCAGATTTTTCCTCATGTGGGGTTCCTGAATCCACAAAGTACCCTTGTTACTTTTGGTTTATTCCTGAAGCCCAGTGAGAGGAAATTATGTATGCATTTTGAAGGTCACCTAACAGACATTTGGCCTTGACTTTTCCTGCAGGAACGCTCATGATCTAGACAAGGTTGCCCGTGCTCTGTAAGCCTCAGTGTGTGTCCTTCTGCTTCCCCATATATTTCCCTTACTGCTTCTTTCCCTGCAGACTGAAGCTAGATTTGTATAGTAGTGTTGGCAGTAATGCTTTTCTGTTCTTTCAGGAAGTCACTTAATTAGCTTAGGAAAGGAATAAGGGAAAACTCATTCTCTCCAAACAATCTCAGAAAATTGAAGTCCATTAATAGCAGATGCCCTGCCTCACCCAAGTGGTTTGTATATTCCCAGCTCATAAGCATGAACACCCTCGCCCCTCACCAAGTCCCACAGTTCCTTCTTTCTTTCTTCCTACTTTGACTACTTTGCAGACTCAGCTGGATTTTATATAATCTTTGAAATATCACAGTAGTTTCCATGGAGATGGATTATAATGTCACAGAAGTGGGTATATATTCTTTTGATATTAAAACACCAAAGGGACAGACATTTTGAAAGTTGTCAGAGAGAGGAAGAAGACAACTTTCAGACTTGTTTACAGAAGGGACGAATATTCTAGAGAACAGGAAAGAAAACTAATAAAGGGTATGGGTGGAACAGAGAAAAGGCTATTGAAAGACTATAAAATGCAAAGACAAAAATAAAATCAAACAAAAAGCCCGCAGAAGGAATTTTTAAGGAAATTAGAAGCAGAAGGCAAGGGTCAAATGATTAGAAGCTAGTTATCTTTAAAGGCTAGTTCTTAACAGTCCTTTACTAGTATGGCCATTCCTTGGTACATGTTCAAAACTAAGTAGATAGATAAGTACATGGATGGACGGATGGATTGATGGATGGATGGACAGACGGACAGACAGACAAACGGATACATAGATGAATATACAGATAGAGCACCATAACTGTGACCTCTAGCCTAACATCTGTCCCTTTTTAGTTCAAACCAGGACCTTCAGGAAGTCTATGAAACCCTTAAAATTATATGCAGAATATATAATGTCTGTCTCTATTCCATTTTTTGTTGTGAAAGAAGTTCAGAATAGCCATCATCAGAAGGCTTATGTCCCACAAAAGGTTCAGAAGTTCCAGTTTAAGCAAGTCCCTGGATTATGTAACTTACTGAACAAACTTCCTTCACCCTCACATCCACAGATGCAGCACCCATCCCCCTCCCACCCTATCTGTAACGTTATCTCTTCTTGCTCTCTCCCCTTCCTGTTACAGTTCACCCGTCTCAGGAGCCAGGCTGGTTGGAGGGGACTCTGAATGGGAAGACGGGCCTCATTCCCGAGAACTATGTGGAGTTCCTCTAACCATGGGCCCAGCAGAACTGCTGAGCTTTCCATGGTATCCATGACAACTGCTGAGTCCAGTGTTGCAGGCCATTTCTCTGCCGCTGAGAAGTGCAGGGTGACTGACTCTGCTGCTCCCTGTCAACACCAGTGTTTGTGTGAACTTTGGTGTCACCCATCCCCACGATCATCTCAGCTGACCGGTGGTGACATCGCAAGAAACAGAAGTAAATCAGCAGGGGAGGCCATTTGATTTTGAAAACGAAGAGAGGCTGGCCCAGCCATCTCTCTCAGTCAGTACCCAAATGGGGAGCATTTCTTTTGTCTCAACAGTCACCCAAATTCCCAACTTTCTGAAAGTGGAAGTAAGATCCTTAAGAGCATGTGTGGCTGGGTCATGGCTCCCAGATCCAGGCTGGGCCATTGCTCTTGTTTACAGCAGATGCTCTCACCCACCTCTTCATACTCGAGACCCACAGGGCTCCAGGCAGCTGGGGCTGTTTGTTTGCATGCAGGAGGGAGAGGGCTTACAGCACTGTTTACATAAGATCCAATCTCTCACCATCTCTAAAACAGCATTGGCCCAGCATCAGCACAATTCAGTCCAGTCCTCTCATACAAGGGAGCACACACACACCCCACATTCCCCTCCTCCCAAGCTAGGAACTTCTCTGCCACCAAGGGCTGCCATCGCCTCGTAACCATGGCAACCCAGTCTACTCTAAACCAAACCAAAAAAAAAATAACACACTCTCTTTGCATCACATATTTTTCCTCCCCCCTTTTGGGTAGTTTTTTGAATGGTTTTCCAATAACCTGGCACAGAAGATCAAGAAATGAGCATGGTCTGCTGAGGCAGACAGAAAGATAGCAACTGGGGACTGTTTCCTTTCTGATTTATTTCAGCAGCATCAGGATATATTTGGAGCAAACTCTAGTAACCTCTTGAGATTAAATTACACCCAGGCTTAATATTTCTGTTCTTCCATGCAATTGGTATTTGCTTTCTAGAGGGCAATATGTCGCCTCCCAATGGGTGACACCCTCCCTTTCCTGCCTCATTCCCTAATGGCCTCCCGTTTACCTGTTTTTGCCCCTGTCCTCGTCTGCCTCTAGCCCATCACTGACCACTTGGCTGTTTTCAGATGCCCTGGTGGTTTACAAGGCTGGTTCCTAGGCTAGCGTTACGGTCTATTGTTTAAAAGGACATATATGTTCACTGCCTCTCAGAAAAAGGGAATTATTTCTCAGGCTTTTGAGGCATGAGACCAATGTCATGAGCCATTGTGATTCAGGAAGACATCAAAAGCTCGAGGCATAGAAGGTGGGCATTTCCCGGTCCCCAAGGCTGGGTCTTGGGGCAGACTGCTTTGGGTGGGTAAGTTCGGCCTGCACACTCAGATTTACTTGGCCTCCAAAGGACAGAGTCCACGGGATCTTCCACACTTGAATGTCCTTGCAAGAGTGGCTCTGGGCAGACAAACTCTAGACTGATGGACTGTCAGGTTCCCGGAACCCTCCGATGGCAGCCACGCTTCAGAGTGTGTCCTGCTCCTGGAATTCCCTTTTAGGGAAGTTGAAAGAAGAAAAAAAAACTTGAATTGTGTTGGATTACTGTATCTTTTACATTTCTTTGAAAAGATAAAACTGTAAATAGAGTGATTTGAAATACTATATGGCAAAGTTTTATATTTGATATTCTTGAAGCTAGTTGTCCCACACATTTTAAGCTTTGATTGCTGAACAAGTGTGTATAAGAGGGAAAATGGGTCTTGTCAAAGGGAGTCAAGGTCTCCCCTCCCTGGCTCTGAGGAAGGAAAAGGTATTTCTGTACACGCTCTCTTGGCTCTTGTCAGTGGGTATAACACACTGATGGTGTCCAGTCTTCTTTATCCAGAGGTGGTTTTGAGTATTTCTTGGGCTTTGGGTTTGGTGATGGAAAGAGCATCTTTAGGCAAAGAATCTTGCCAAGAACTCCTGCTCCTACCCAGCTCAGGATTAAATAGACGGCGACAGGGCTTAGGTTATTTTTTTCATTTTTCTTCTCAGGTGTGTTTCTTGGTACCCCAGGATATCAGGACAGAGGATATAGGATAATTGCGTACACCTTTTTCCGCACATCTTCTAAGACTTCCTGAGTGAAGCCAAATGAATTTGTCAATGTTGTGTGTGTCCAAGTTCTGAGGAAAACTGGCTTCTTAGGATCTTTTGTTCCCAGTATACTGTGGCTTCTCCTTTCCCTGGACGTGTTCATGCCCTTCCTGTTCATCTCAGATTTCCTGTAACCCCAAACAAAGGAAAAAACTCCAAAGAGGGTTGGAGAATGTGCGGTTAGAGGTTCAGAGCTGGTTTCCAAATTACTGGGAGTTTGCCATCGTGACTCAGTTCGTGGGTTCAGGATAACACAGCGACCACCCAGGAGCTCCCCCACCAGCAATTGAGAAACTACGACAGGGTCAGGGAGCAAGAAATAAGACTGGGCAAAACCCAGATGGGACTGGGCAAAGCTGTCACTGAAAACCCCACAAGGAAATTTATGAATAGGCTCTGCCTACTCCCTATGGACTTGGAACAGCCTAGGGACCTGTCCCGAGGGCCTGAGGGGACAAGCACACTATTCCGCTGTGCTTCCCAAACAGGAGGAGTGCCATGTGATGCTTTTAACACATTATACATTGTCACCAGCCCGTGCAACCTTGACTAGTGCTAACATGGAGGAGAAAGATGCAGGCCCTGGCTGGGAGTCCTCGCTGGAGCATACCAGTGGACACTTGGCCCCGGCTTGACCACTTGGAAACATGTCCCTCCCTTCTCAGTCGGCCCTGATTTGAAGCCAGGGGGAAATAGAGCTTCTGCTAATGGGAATTTTTAGGTAGATCCCTTCTCAGCATCCCTGTGGCCATGCTGGACCGGTGGCAGATGGCTGCTCCATCTCTTGGCCCAGCCAGGCGTACGCCTCCCCATTTGCTACAGAACTGGAGAAACTGCATATGAAAGGAGCTGACAAATAGGAAGTATTCTGGAGACAAACTAGATTTCCCATCCCCACTGTCTCTGACTCCAATCCTTTATTGGTTGTGCTTGAACGGAGAACTTGAGGGCAGATGTGGGGTGTGAACCAGGCATTAGAGTGGAAGATTGTTGACCAAGGTCCCTGAACTTCCCTAGGGGGCCTGATTTCTTTTGTAAGGCCCTGGGATCTGCTGGGCTGACAGAGCCTGAGCCTTTTTTGGGTAATAAGATCAGCCTCTCACCCCTTCAGGTACTCACAGAAATCTGTCTACAGAATGCCATGTCCTAGGAAGACAATTCGTTTTAAACCCCTGCCCCTAGGCAAGTAGATCCCTGATGCACTCAAGACTGGTGATATTCTCTTCTCTTTTCAAAAATAAATGTATAGGGGTAGACCCAGTATAAGCCGCCTTCCTTGGTATCCTTAATTGGAGCCAGTTTTTAGCTTACTGTTTTAGTATTTCAATGGCCAATGTATTTTCTTGTCAGACCAAATGTCTTGTTCAACCCCATTGGAGTTTATCCACTCCTGCTGCAGATTTTGTATTAGCAGAGGCAGAGAGAAAGAGATCAAGACAGTCAAGTTCCTAGTGACAAGGTCTCTCGGGCATTGGTCAGGATCCCACGCTTGTGTGTGCCATATCTAGCTTGAAAGGAAGTCCTTCTACCAACTCCATTTGTGTCTCGTGAAAACAGCAACTCCAGTCTCACCAAAAGTTTAGTCCTGACTCCAGAGACATCCATGATTGAGTGATAGGGAGACAAATAATGGACTGATGATAATTTGATCACCTATTTGTGATTGTCTGTTGGTACCTTTCATACTCTGGCTTCTCTTTCCAAAAACAAATCTGGACCACCCATCTCTGTAGACACAGGACTGCCGGGTACAACAATGGCCGTCGTGGCTCCTGCAGTCTCCCAGGTGTATTGAATGTCTGATGAGCCACCACATCACCCAAGTGGGTTGCCAGCACTGAAGAAACCAAACTGCCTCTTAGCTGCCTGGCTTTCAAAGGAGTGTCCTACGTGTTCTGTCCCAGGAGTTATCTGTCATCTCTGGCAAACTCGACAGTAACCAATTACCTAGACAACCCTGCCCCACATGTCTTTAAGTTCGCTGGGTGTCCTCTCACACACCCTGTGCTGGTGTTTAAAAAATTCATCTTGTGTTTAACGTGTTTGGCAGCCACGCTGATCTGCCAGGTGCAGAACTGCTCTGTAATTGTAGCATCAGGGTGACAACAGCGGCAGAGCAGTACTCTGTGCACAATTCACAGCAGAACCCAGCAGGGTGTCTAACTAAAGAGCTCCCCAAAGCAGAGGGAGAGACCCTAGATAGAGAACAGATATCATTCGGAGCCATTCCTTGATGAATTGTGGTCTTCTAGCAGAAGCACACGGATTCTTGGGAAAGTATTCGGTGTAAAGCAATCATAGGAGTAGAGAGAAAGAAAAAGGCGAACCAGACTGAAGGACTTTGAATTTTTTTAAGAGGGATAAATATAGTTCTTAATACCAGGAAGAAAAAAAATCTATCACAAAAGAAGTTCACCACTGATATTTTTTACAAAAGTTTTATAGGACACGACAAGATAGAAACATCTTTGAAGGTGGGGTGGTTTATAGAGCAAAGGCTTGGCATTGCCCTAAACCTCGTATAAGAGTAGCAGTTACTCTTAGGTCAAAATAGTACTGGTCATCAAGATGTCAGAATAACCTGGAAAGATCAAGACTTCCTACGCCATTCTGCATGGACCATCCCAACAAAGTTGTTCAGATACCTATGAGCGCCTCCTGAGGGATCCGGATGCCAGAGTCAACCTTGTACCTGTGAAAGCAGTTCCTCTGACAATTCTAAAGTACACGTGTATCAGTCTGTGTCTGTGGATGTATGTATGGTGCACATTTGCACATGTAAAGATACTCATAGAAACTCACATAAACTGGCGGTCACTGAGCCTTTGCAGCCTTTAAGAGTTGAAGGTTGAGAATTGAAGAAACAAGAGAGGCTGTTGATTGACTATCAAAATGACCAAACATGTAAATGAAGTGCCATTTTAAAACTTTGTTCATATTAAATGATTACTATCTACAGCTATATTCCATATTAACTTATTAAAAGTCTTCTTGAAAAAAGATCAAATATGTGTTTAGTAGCTAATACTAGACTAGTGTTCCGAAGCACTCTAAAAGACATTTGGACCATATTTCGGAGAAGAAAATATCTGCATGTTTAATTCATAATTTAGGCTACCTTTGAGTATATTATAAAAATGCAGTGTGGTATAATATCAATAAAGTACTTAAAAATGGCACTTTAATGTTTTTATAAATCATAAATAATGCACTGTTTTAAACTTCAGTTCAGTATTTAATATTGACTGGTGTGTAGAATCCAATTCCATAATTAAAAAGTAATTTGTGACTAGAATAGAACTTTTCTTCTGTTATTAATGAAACAGTTTTGCCACGTTCAAGCTTTAAAATAATGTGCTTTTGCACCACAAAGCATATCTATAAAGAAGTACAATTTCTGTTGAGTGGCCTTGAAACTTGGCCTTCTTACATTTGTTTGGTTACCGTGACAATCCCAATAAAACAAGTGGAAGTATGATTTTTGAATTAAATGACTTTTCCATTTGATGGTCTGTTTTTTTCTTATGCTTCTGATAACGTTTTGACATGCATATTTTAATACATCATCAAGGACCATAATCAGAAGTCACCCACCTGGCCCTAGGCGAGTTAGCTCAGTGGATAGTGTGTCGGCCTGTGGACCAAAGGGTCCTGGGTTCAATTCTGTTCAAGGGCACATACCTTGGTTGCAGGCTTCCCCTGCCCAGGCCCCGGTTGGGGCTCATGCAGGAGACAACCAATCGGTGTGTTTCTCTCACATCAATGTTTCTCTCTGTCTTTCCCTCTCTGCCACCGTTCCTGGAAATCATTAGAGAAATATCCTTGGATAAGGATTAACAACAACAAAAAGTCACTCACCTGGGCTCCTGTGGGTCTGGTGCCAACTCGTTCTGATGTCTGACATGCTCTGAGCTTCAGTTTCCTTCAGGAAGAAGTCAAATGCCAGTGCCCTTGAGGAAGAGTGATCAGGCGTGTTAAACAGTTCAGCCCCAGAGAATCATATTCCAATAAACATTTCTGACTCTCTCCTAGAGCACATAAAAAAATGGGTTTCTTTCTTTTTAAATTTGATTTTCTAATCAACCATTTTCTGGAACTTCATTGCTGCGGTGTGGCATAATCAAAGAGCCCGAACACGGGCAGTCCCACCAACAGCTGGGCATGCCCCACAGGCTTGCAACTCAGTTACTTGCAACATGAATCCCGGCTCACTCATATTATTCAGCCTTTTTATTCATCATATGCCTTCCAGGTACACACTGAGGTGGAGCCTGGAGGCCGAGTTTACAGGGTGCACCTGGCTCTTCAGGGGGGGCCCTGGGCTAGAGGACCAGGGGTGAAGTTTCTGGTTCCAGAAGCTTGCCCCGGGGAAATAGGAGCTCGAGGCTCCTGGTGCCTGGTTCTGAGGGGGTGGCCATTTGAACGTGCAGTGATGCATGAGAAGTTTATACTGTTCTCATTTGCCACTCAATAAGGCACGGGCTTACCCCTATGAACAGCCCAGACTCAGTACCTGCTGCCTTCACTGAGCTTGCCCCTGGCCTGGAAAATTCCCCCAGCCTCTGAAGCCTCATACATAGGTGAGGTCACCAGGTACCTCTACAAGGCCCGTGTATCTGATGCCCACCACGCAGGGAACAAAGAATACGGTATGTATTTGTGTCCTTTTTTATGCTTTGGTCTTTCCAACAGATTTTCCAATTACTTCAAGGTTCGTGTATTTTTAACAGAAAAGGATTTGTTTGTTTTTTCTTATGCTTTTTCATTTTGCTTTTAGCAGCCACTCAAGACCAGAGCTCAACTTGTGTCACATCTTATGGTTTGGTGTTTTTCACCTGTTTTTTTTTTTTTTTTTTCTGGTTTATGATTGGTCATAAGAACACCTTGGTTAGAAATGGACTTGATTGATACTTGAAATGAGGTAAATAAAAGATATTCTCAGACCCCAAACATGTTTGCTCTCTTGGGAATTAAGTCAGGGCTTTAATTCTGTCTTTTCTCAGTTCCATTTCAAACTCCACTCAAATGCACATCTCTCCTACCCAATGTGTCACTGTCATTGGTTTGCCCTGCTTTTAGTAGCGCTAAGCTAAGCTGCAGCTAATTAACTCTGCTGAGTGCGTCAGGAGGGCCTGAGTTCAGTTACTGCTCAGGGTACATGAGGCTCATTGCATAGGAGAGGGGGGAGCATGACCCAACGGGGCTCCATCCTTCAGAATGCCACCCTGCGCTACCCAGACAAAAGCAAGGGCACCAAAGCAGGAAGGTTTTCGGTTGAAATGATCAAAACCTCCACCCACTGTCTCTCACAGCACTTACCAACTCCTCTCCGATGTGTACCTGTTTTGTGTGTGTGTGTGTCACTAACCCCAGGAGGCCAGTCCCAGCCTTGATTTGCCCAAACCCAGGTAGCTCATAGGCTTTCCCAAGGCCAACTAGCGAATTAGTCAGGACTTGAATTCATGGGTCCTTTCTCTAGGTAACAAATCACATTTTACCCTCCAGGCCTTGTGCCCACACTACTGGGATGGATGGGAAGGCTTGCCTCCCCTGTGTTAAATGAGATGAAGGAATGGCAGCAAAGAATCGCAGTCTTTGTTTTCCCACCTTTTCTCCTAATCAATCATTTTTCCCCTTTGTAGTACTTTCTACCTATAATTAATTATTTGTCATAAAATGTTTGGGGCCTGTTTTTCTCCTAATAAACAGCTCAGCAAGCACAGAGACCAGGCCTTGTTGACCCATTGCTGCCCAGCACCCAGCTCAGGACCTAGCACACAGCAGGTGCCCAATAGCAAGTGAAAGAACTCAGGTAAAGCACTGCTGTCAGCTCTAGTCCCTCCTTCCTGCTTTACTCGAAAGTTCTGGGAGCAAGAAAGAAATTGGGCATCATTAGACTTGGGTGCTTGAACGCAAGGTGACTTCATTACTCCTGGCAGGCTATTCCACTTGCTCTCGTCCTGGGATTCGGGCGGTGGGCAGAGACTTCCCACCCTCCATTCAGGCACACACAGCCACATTCTTTCCCAGCCTCCTCGATAGTGCTTAGGGCAGGGAACCATCTGGAGAACTAATTGACCAAAAGCCACAGACCTTTTGCTGTCACCTGAATTACATATGGTTTATTTTACAAACTTCATACCAGGCTGGGGAACCTGCCTTCAAGCAAACCCACATCAGAATTACCGCCCAAAATAAAAAGCATTCATTTTTTTAAGGACCTTTAAAGAAAATTCCATACTGTCCCTTGGGGATCTGGTCTGGGATCTAACATTCTCATGAAGGGAATTCTTTGAGTCTACCGGAAGTTCCCAGGGTGCAGCTTAAGTCCATTTACTTTCTGTTTTTCCTCAGAGTGGAGAACGACTGGCCATCACCTCTTTAGAGCCATCACCCACCATTTTCATGTTTCCATTCAGCCAACACTTCTTGACCATCTCTTGCGCCAGGAGCTGCTGAAACCAGGAGGCATAGAGACCATCTCTGCCTCAGGGAACTCACGTTGGCCTCGGTGGTAGGCATGTGTGCACGAGACTGCATTAGCCATGTGCTGGCAGGTAGTCTTGGGCTCCGAGGAAGAGTGATTCTATTTGGGCGGTAGATGCCAGAGAAAGCGTCACCGAAGAAGTGACATTGGAGGTGGTTCTTGAAAGAGTGAGATGCATTTGCAAATGGGAAAGTGTCCCACGCTCAAGGACCCAGGCATGCAGGAGGGAAGGGGAGAGGTGAGTTCACTCTGAGCAGAGCGTGAGGGCTTCTGGGGAACTGTCAACTCTTCACCCTCTTCCACCCTCCACCCTAGCCTTTTCTCTCAAGGACCAACAATATCAGCCCACATGTATCACTGTTTTACCAGGTACCAGACACTACATGCCTTAACTCAATCTTGAAAACACGAAGTACCGGAATTACTTTGGAAGAGTCCTGAGTGGAAAGCAGATGCTCACTTTAAGGATGAGGAAACGGAGGATCAGGGAGGTCACACAAGCTAGGAAGTGGAGAAACTAAAATTCCAACATAGGTCTGCTTCTATAGCCTACATGCTCTTAACGTCTTTAACATTTCTTTGTAGTTATAGAAATAATTTTACATCGATGCTCAAACACTTTTTAATTGGATGGAAGTTTTTCCTTCCGTTTTTGACTTGGTTCTTCCATCCTCCATGTCAGCCTTCTTCTTTTCATAACCGATGTCAAGAAACTCATTATGCCCGTTCAGCCTCGAGCCCTTCAGAAAGCATGATCTCTGACATGCACTCAGCTTTGGCTTTGCAGTGGCTGGAATAAGAGCAGGGCACGTTTTGATGGAAATCTTTCCTTCTCAGAGCCCTTTGCTCACTCATCTTGGGTGAATAGCTCCCCATTTATGGAGCTCCAGGCAGACACGCCTGGTTTTCTGGGCAGCTCCAGGCCCTACAGCTGCAGCCTTTGGCCAGTCCCACTGCCCCTGAGGACCCAGCCAGGAGGCAGCTCCTGCAGCCATCTTTGCTCGCTGGAAATATGTAATGTGCAAATTTTTCAAAAAGATGTAACCATTTAAAGATAGTCTGCCTCCTCACACGGATCCGCTGCCAGTGACAGACCTTTAGAGGATTGCCAGGGAAATCCCATGAGCGTGTGTCTTCTTGGGGGGGCAGGCATTGTCTCTCGCCTAATCTGCCAAGGCTAAAAAGCAGAGAATTTTCTGAGATTTTAACCCCCTCTTGATTTGAAAAAGAGCGAGAGGGGGGAGCATGAGAGCTCAAAGCAAGTGATGGGCAAGTAATTGCAGGGCACAGAGAGCATCTGCCAAAGTGAGACTCTGCCCAGTCTCCCACAGTGATGGCCTGTCCCATGGCTGGTGGCCGTGATGAAGTAAGTCTCTTATGAAGCGCTTGCATTGTACTAATTGCTTTACATGCATCACCTCATTTAATCTTCAGATCAACCCCGTGGGTAGATACTGCTGTTACCTTTCTACAGCTGAGGAAGCCAAGTGTTAGATTGAGTAATTGTGCGAAGTCACTGGGCTAATAAGTAACAGAACAGAGTCGCAACCCCAGCAGGCTGGCACCAGAGCTTGCGTTCTTAACCCCCGCATCTCCCTGCTCTGGGGAAGGTCCCAGATGCTCCAGCCCTCAAATACCCTTCTCTTCCCTCCCCAAAGGCATAGTGTTGTCTTTGCCTGTTTGAGATCCAGTACCCCTTCTTCTGGAAACAACATCTCGGTTTTTCTTTGGGGAGCCCCCTCCCTACTCTCGGGTTCTCAGGTTCCATGGGTTGGGGGAGAGGGCTGGTATCAACCCCTGAGCCAATGATGACAAGCTTGTGGCCCTTCTCTGGCCTGTGGGATCAAGTGTCCCGGGGCAAAGGAACTGGTTGGCTCAGGAATGGGCAGGGGACTAGTTAAGTCCACAGACTATGTCCACAGGGCAGGGCCTGATCCCGGAGCAGGCATGCAGGACCCAGCAGGGCAGTCAAGCTCTCACCTTCAAAGGACTTCCTAGCAAGAGCGCTGTCTGCCACTTGTCTTCGTTCGAGGGCCCTCATACCTTATGCTGAGTATATCTGTCTGAGATTGTAATAGTTTACCTCTTGGGAAAGTTGCTTCAGAGAGCGAGCTGAGATAGTAATTGCAACATCAAATGGACAAACACAGTGCGGTCAGTCCTGGAATGAATTCGCCCAAAGAGGAGCTTGATGCCTGAACTCAGCACACACGGCTTCTTTCTGAAACTCCGGCGTTAATTCTCCAGTTTGGACCGGAAGGAGCCGTGGCAGGATCTCCTAAGACTAGGGAAGAGCTGTGCCGTCAGGGCCCACTGTGCATGCTCTCCAACCCCAGGAGACCGTGTTGTCCCTCAGTGAGGAGGCCCATCGCAGGGGTGCATTAGTGCTGAGACACTCCATCCTGGAGTTCTCACGAAGGACCCCCGCCCGCCTCCCC
>PVJN01055770.1:0-12978 GCA_004026805.1 Lasiurus borealis | reverse complement strand
GAATCGAACCGTGACCTCCTGACTCCTAAGTCGCCGCTCAGTCAGTGAGCCATGCCAGCCGGGCAAGAGGCGGGCGCTGCTGAGTGGGGACAGAGAGTTCCGGGCGGCGGACACAGCGGGGGCAAAGGTTGCGGGTGGTGAGAGCTTGGCATCGCACAGGCAGGGAGGGAACAGAGGAGAAGTGTGCTGACGTGGGGGGATGGGCAGGGCCAGGTCCTGTGCCTGTGATGTCCGTTTTGAAAGACAGTTTGGTGGCTCTGGTGAAACGGTTTGGGGCGCATGAGAAGGGGGAAGTGGTTGTCTGGCGAGAGATGATGCGGGCTGGACCGGAGTTTCGGGGGAGGAGACGGGGAGACGCTGGGCAGCTCTGGCACAGGGGGCTGGGGGCCTGGCTGATAGCTGGGGAGTGGACAGTCAGTGCCCTTTCCCCGCTGGGCCTGCTAAGAGGGGCCCCACTTCCCATCTTCCGGGGAACCCGCCTCTGCTTCCACATGATCGGGTTGTGCGCTCGATCTCCAGTAGGGAGTATGCAGGAGGCAGCAATCAATGATTCTCCCTCATCACTGATGTCTCTATCTCTCCCTCTCCCTCCGTCTTGGAAACCAATAAAAACATATTTTTTAAAAGAAGGTCATGTGCAAATGGAGACAAAGATTGGAATGATACAGCTGCAAGCCAAGGAGCACCAAGGATCCCTGGAAGCAAGCAAGAATCCTCCCCTCAAGCCTGCAAAGGGAGCATACCGTTTCCCCGAAAGTAAGACATCCCCCGAAAATAAGACCTACTTCCTGTTTTGCCTCTCGCTACTATAAGGCATCCCCCCCCCAAAAAAAAATAAGACCTCCCTTATAATAAGGCCTCCCCCAAACATCAGGCCTCCCCGAAATAGAAGGCCCCCAAAGCTACCGTCAGGCGTCTGCCTCCTGATGTAAAGAGACCTCGTTCTGCCCGAACAGCTCCGGCTGCGCTGCGGCCCATCAGGGAGCTGGTTTGTGATGACAATGACTACCATACCAGAGACAGGTCATACATTTCCTTTTTGTTGTTGTTCAACAATGAATGTGCACCATATTCTTCTTTGTGGAAAAATAAGACATCTCCTGAAAATAAGACCTAGCACATCTTTGGGAGCAAAAATTAATAGAAGACACTGTCTTATTTTCGGGGAAACAGGGTAGCTCTGTTAACACCCTGCCTTTGCGCTGTGCCCTCCCAAACTGGGAAGAACAGCCGTCTGCTGTGTGAAGCCACCAGTTGGTGGTTATCTGCTTTGGCAGCCCCGAGAGACGAATACGATGCTCAATTGGGCAATTTGGCACAAAAGGGGCATTTTAAGCACATGCGGATTTTCTGGGGAAAAGAAAAAGCTGTATCACGGCGAGTTTGCAAGGTGAAGTTTAATAAGACGAAGAACTCTGCCATTTGACCTTGGGAGTGCGTTTGGTATTGTCCGCATGCGCCCTGATGAAACTGTGACCTTGAAATTCCCTTCACTGTAAACCACCCCACGGGACCAGGCTCCTGACCCAGCTCTCTGCGCACTGAGGTTTGATGGGCACCGTCAGGCCTGAAGCCCGAGGACTGTGGGTGGGGATGCTTCAGAAAGGGCAACCAAGCCTGTGCGCATCCTGACTGCTCTTTCCCCCAAGCCCAAGCTTCCCAGGGGCCCGCACCACCCCTAAAAGCCCTGGGCGTGGTCTCCTAAGAGGGTCACCCTGGCTGCGCCCCTGGGTCCATCTTGGCAACATGCCAAGGAGACCACAGCTTTCCCCCCAAGTCTCTCCTATCGGGGCTCCTTTTGGTCTCCGTATCTCCTCCCCCACATCAGATAAGCGTTTCTGGCTTCCATCCACCTCCATCTCCATCCAGTGGTGATTTCCATGGAGACATCGGTCTCCTCAAGTTATAAATGGCCCAAAGCTTTGCAGCTCCAGTGACAGAGCACACCGGCCAGGGAGAGAAATGTGCCACCTCCTAGGCAGGGGACCAGCGGGCCTTTGCTTAAGTCACCCGGAAGAGCAGAGACATGGATTCAAACCGACGGCAATTTTAAAACATTTTATAGCATAAAATGAAAGTTCTCGGTGTAGCACATGCACTTCCAGGTACCATCTATCTCAGTGCTTCCTCTTCCCTCAGACTCTCTATTCTTTGAAAGTCAGAATTTTAAATATATTCTTCTTAATTCAAAATGGAACTGGGGAAAAAACTGCCTTATGACCCAGCGATTCCACTTCTGGGTATATACCCAAACAAACCCCAACACTAATTGGAAAAGAATATATGCACCCCGATGTTCCTTGCAGTGTTATTTATGGTAGCCAAGTTCTGGAACCAGCACAAGTGCTCATCAGTAGGTGAGTAGATAAAAAAAAAGCTGTGGTACATGTACACCATGGGATACTCCCCAGCCACAAGAAGGAATGAAATCTTACTGTTTGTGACAACATGGATGGACCTAGAGGTATTGTGTTAAGTGAAATAAGTCAGACAGAGAAAGAAAAATACCACGTGATTTCACTTATGTGAGATATAAAGAACAAAATAAACAAAATAGAAGATACAGAGAGACGACTGACAGTTGGCAGAAGGGTAGAGCATTGGGGAACTGATGAAAAAGGTAAATAAATTAAGTACAAATTGGTAGTTACAGAATAGTCACAAGGATGTAAAGTACAGCATGGGGAATACAGTCAATAATATTGTAATAACTGTGTATGGGGCCAGGTGGGCATTGATATATCAGGGGGACCACTCCGTAAAGTACATTATTTTCTAACCACTACCCTGTCCATCGGAAACTAATATTGAATGTAAACTGTAATTAAAAATTAACAATATTCAATATTATCCAAAAATATGTTGAGCAAAATAAACTAGACAAAAAGAAGTGTACATACCAAAGGATTCCAATGATAAGAGATTCTAGAATAAGCAAAAATAATTTATAGGGTCAGAAAGTAGGTATGGCCCTAACCAGTTTGGCTCAGTGGATAGAGCATCAGCCTACGGACTCAAGGGTCCCAGGTTCGATTCCGGTCGGGGACAATTACCTTGATTGCAGGCACATACCCAGTGGGTAGTGTGTAGGATGCAGCTGATCAATGTTTCTAACTCTCTATCCCTCTCCCTTCCTCTCTGTAAAAAAAGTAAATAAAATATATTTTTAAAAACAGAAAGTAGGTATGAAGGGAGAAGGTACTAAAAAGGGCAATGAAAGAACTCTGTGGTGATGGAAATATTTGATATCTTGATTGTTGGGGTGGTTAAATAGGTGTGTGTGTGTGTGTGTGTGTGTGTGTGTGTTTGTCAACTATCATCCACCTGTACAGTTAAAATTGTATATTGTATTGAATGTTAATCATACTCAAATAAAGTTGATATTAAGAAGAAACATAATGAAATACAATTACATACCCACCAGTAGGACTAACATTATAAAGACTTGGACCCAGTGTGGACAAGAATATGAAGCAATTAGAACTCTTGTATTGTACAATGATGGAAAACTTTCTTGGCAGTTACATAAACAGCCTCCCTATGACCCAACGATTCCACTCCTCGCTTTATACCCAAGAGAAATTAATCCATATATCCATAAAAAGATTTGTACGAGAATGCTCATAGAAGCTTTATTTACAGCAGCCAAAGACTGGAGACTCTCCAACTATCCACCCACAGGAGAATAAATAAACAAATGGCGGTATGTTCATAAAATGGAAAACTACTGAGCAGTAAAGAAACAAGCCATGCTCACAACATGGAGACATCTCCAAAGCATGTGTTACATGAAAGACTCATCGGAGTACATACGGTTTGAGCCCATGTCTAGGGATTACAAAAGCAGGCGACACTGATCTGTGTGGAGAGAAATCAGAACGGTAGATGTGCTTACTGCGAAGAAACTAACTGGAAGAAAGCAAGGAGGCAGCCTTCCTGGGGCGAAGGAGATGTTTTATATCTTAAGCTGGGCAAGGGGCATGTGTGTTTCTCAAAATTAATCAAGCCACGTCCTTGCAGATCGGTGCCTTTATCTCTATATAAATCATACCTTGACAAGGCCTGAAGAAATAAATAAAATCTGAAGCCAGGGGGATGTGGCGGGGGGAGGAGAGGCGCTGGAGAGTTCTCCAGAGCTAGTGTTCACTTGGACTTCTTTTCTCATTTTTCTTCGAGATTCCAAGGATGCTATTAATCAAGAATATTCTGCACAAACAACGAAATTCCTCTGAGAGCAGAGTGACACGCAGCTCCAGTCCTCGGAGGCCCGAAGGAACAAAAACAGGAGCCGGCTGCGAAATGGAAGCCGCAAGCTTTGCACTCACAAGAGAGGGAATGCTAAATCAGGAGCGCAGGCTTTTCTGCTTCCCACCAGAAACCCGCACGCTCGCACATGCTTCAGGCGGCCACTGAGGCGACTGGAACAGCGATCTGGTCATCACAGATGTCTTCAAAGGCATTCGGAAGCCACGCGATGCCCACTTTAAACAAATGTGGTCCCCCGGCCACACACACACACACACACACTCACACTCAGTGACCCCATTCCCAGGAGCGTCTCCTAGGGACAGTGGTCATTTTCTTCTCACATGCACACATATCCACACAACTGCATCAGGCCTGACAAGTCTAGTCCATGTGATGGATGTGGAAAGGACACAAAGGCTGAGAAAGGAGGCGACCTGGGACTTGAGAGGTGGCCCCGATGCTTAAGTTGAGGTGACGGAAAAAGTCCAAACAGCAGGGCTGTGTACGTGGATCAGCCAGCAGCAGAGGGATTCCGTGGTGGAAGGACACGCTGATTGCACGGGAAATCGGTAATAGTGGGCATTTCTATAGTGGAGTCTCTGAGGAAAGAAGGCATCCCCGGCATGGCTGCCAGATAACAGATAAGACATCCAGTTAAAGGTGAATCTCAGATAAAGAATGCATACTTCTGCAGTATAAGCTTATCCCGAATACTGCACAGGATATATTTATATTAAAAATACTTGTTTTTGGCTGAAACCGGTGTGGCCGATCTGCGCGATGACTCCTATCTCAAATGTTGCTCGTATTTCAAAGCAAAAATCGCTCGCTCGATGGCTCGTATCTCAATAATCTCGTATGTTAGGGCACTCGTATCTCGAGGTACCACTGTACCTATATTATAAAAGGCCCATGGCCATTATGCCATCAGCTGTCACAACCACACGAGCAGCAGCTCTCAGGGCAGGCAGGGTGAGAAGGTACTAGAGATGGAAAGCTATGAGCAGCGGAGGATGGGGTGTGAGCTACTAGCAGCGAGGGCAGGGTGGCCAGCTGAGGCGAGCGGAAACGAGCTAACCCAGCACAATTTCGTGCGCGCTGGGCCTCCAGTTTGCAGAAACAGGCACCTGGATCAGGTCTGACCCACAGGCCGTAGTTTGCGACACCTGGTTGAGGGGTCTGCGCCACAGCATTTCAAAGCAACAAGGGAGAATCTGTTGTTCCAGTCGCTGAGATGGGGTCTTATATAACGGAATGTAATCAGGATCGGAGCAACCTTTGGCACACACAACTGGTTCAAGCAAGGCCTGGGTTTTGCCCACACCCAAGGGGAGTGGATTACACAGGGGGTCTAACTCCCAAGGGGTCATCTGAACGTGTGCTTGTCACAGTGCTTTTATTCGTGAAGTCACCCTCTTTTCATTTCACCTCCAGGGCCACTCTGATGGCTGCCCGGTGCCTAGTTTCAGCCCCACCCCTGCCTGGCCCACTCATTATTTTAGCTCAATCCTGCTTCCTGCTCACTTCCACCTGCATCCCCAACATCTCCAAAATACACATCCCTCCGGCTGTCTCCCCGATCTTCTCTATGGTCAATCACTGACCCCCTGACTCCATGAGCCCCTCCTTTCAGTGTTCAGATGCAACATGGGTAAGATGCAACTGATGTTTTTTCTGAAATATATTTTTATTAGCTTCAGAGAGGAAGGGAGAGAGAAAGAGAGAGAGAGAGAGAGAGAGAGAGAGAGAGAGAGAGAGAGAGAGAGGCATCGATGAGAGAGAATCGTAGATTGGCTGCCTCTTGCATGCCCCCTACGGGGGATCAAGCCTGCAACCTGGGCAGGTGCCCTTGACTGGAACTAAATTCAGGACCTTCGGTCCTCAGGCTGATGCTCTATCCACTGAGCCTCACCAGCTAGGGTGAAACTGGTGTTCTTATACTGAATACTACTTATGCTCATCTCAGTGGTGTGACCATTCTTCAACTCACCCAAAGTCAACACCAGAGTTACCTTCAAGCGGATTTTGTCAGAAACCCCATGAGTTGGAAGATGCTGCTGAATCCCAGAAAGGAATACGGCTTGGCCAACACCTTGTCTGCGGCCTTGTAGGACCCTGAGCAGAGGACCAGGCGAGCCAGGCCAGGACTCGCGGTGCAGGCAGAGGTGGGTAATAAATCTGCGCTGTTTTAATCTGTGTTTCTGGTCATTTGTTCTGCAGCGAATCGAAAACTAACACTGATGATGAGGAACACGCTGTCCCAGAGGGTGGTGGTGGTTCAGACGGCACTTGCTATACAGGTCTTCTGTCTGCCAGTTCGTGGCTCTCTGTAGCCTTTGGAAGACCTAAGCCTGGAAATGCCTAGATGTTACCAGCTTTTTACATTTTCTTCTTCTTCTTCTTTTTTTTAATGGGTGCGAGGTAGAAAGAAACCACACCAAAATCATCTTACTGAAGCTTAAAATTATCTTTGTGATGGACAAGAAGACTCACTCACAGTGTATCCGCCCTGAGACAGCAGAGAAACACCCTAGCAGTTGCCCTCAGCGAGACTATTTATGGTTGAGGCTGCAGTGACAAAGATGAACGGTGAAGTAGCCGAGGTCAGAACTGAAATGGGCATCGTATTCTCCCAGCCACCCTCGCCTCTCCTGAGGCATGTCAGCCGCCTGAAAGCAAGCCAGCGGCGGACTCCAGAGGAATCCAGCCTTGCCTCCAGTTCTTGGAAAACGGAATATACTGTGCTCTGCATCAGCCCCATTACCCTGGGTGCTTAACACCGCGATAATAAACAGAACGCACGGGCGAGTCTTGAATATATGACTGCGGAGAAATCCAGACCAGTGGCAGAATGCAAGTTTCTATTCTAGAAAAGAATGGCTGAAGACAAGGAAGCCAGAGTCGCTAATACAGTGGTACCTCGAGATACGAGTTTAATTCGTTCCGTAACCTTGAGGCGTGGGAAACTATGAGATGCTTGAGTCGCAGTAAACTGGTGGGTCATGTGCAGCCCGCCGATCTGCTTGATGACTCGTATCTCAACTGTTGCTCGTATTTCAAAGCAAAAATCGCTCGATCGAAGGCTCGTATCTCAAAAATCTCGTATGTTAGGGCACTCATATCTCAAGGTACCACTGTATATGTAAAAGCATCAATATACAGGGCAGGGCAAAAGTGGGTTACAGTTATACGCATGGAAAGTAATACAATAATTAATAAATAATAATAATACAAGAATGTACTCTGTTTCACGTACTCGTGACTATACATGCGCTCCTGCCCCACTCTGTATATTGACAAGTCTTATATATGCTGAGCATTCAATCAATAGTTAGACTACAGGGCTCAAAAGAGCAATTTCATGAGGGAAAAGTATACACTTACCTCATGAGAGTCAAGAATACATAATTCATGCATTTAAGTCATATAATTGTTTTTTAAAGGGTCCTTTGCAGAACATGGAGAATGTTCAAGAAAAGTCCAGTTTTTAAAATAAAGTATAAATAGTGGTACTATTTATATACAGAGACAGACAGACAGGGATATAGAGTCAGAGAAAGGAAGAGAAAGATTGACTACAAAGCAGTTAAGTAGCTATCCACCAAAATGTTCCCCACTTCTTTCATATACCCTATTTTCTGGCGTATAAGACGACTTTGTAACCCAGGAAAATCTTCTCAAAAGTCGGGGGTTGTCTTATAAGCCAGGTGTTGTCTTATAGGGCAAGTATATCCCAAACTCTATATTTTAACTGGAAAAGTTGGGGGTCGTCTTATATGCTGGAAAATACGGTAATATGATTGCAAGTAGGCTCATGGCTGCCCAGGCATGCTTCCACTCCTGGCCCCTTAACAGGTAGGCATGGCCACGCCGTGAACTCACCACCCAAAGCTGTCCTCAAGCCAGAGCGGGGGCCTGTTTCACTCTCAGTGGACAGAATGGTGACCGTCAGAGGGACAGGAAACCACGTGCTGAAGATCGCAAAGCCATAGGCATCTTGGGTCCCCAAATGCCTGCCTGCCCGGAGCACTGCTGCCTTCCAACCTACACTACATACCTCCGACCTTGATGTGAAGGAGAAACAAATCACAGCATTCCTCCAGCCACTGGATAGGGTTCAAATCCTTTCCTTCCACCACGTTTGAGAACCACCGCCTTAAATGAACTAATAAAAAGCACTCCTTTCGCCCCGCTGGCGCGGCTCAGTGTTGGAGGTCAGGGTTTGATTCCTGGTCGGGGAACAGGCCCCTGTTGCAAGCTCGATCCCCAGTGGGGGGCGTGCAGGAAGCAGCTGGTCAATGCCTCTCTCTCATCATTGATGTTTCTATCTCTCTCTCCCTTTCCCTTCTTCTCTGAAATCAATAAATTTTAAAAAATCACTGCTTTCCCTCTAACATGTTTTCTTTGAAAATCCCACAAAACGATCAGACCATTTGGGACATAATTGAGCACTGGGTCCATCAATTAACAGGCCCGGACATGCTTTAAGGACCTGTGGCCGACACAACACTGCGCATTATCGTAATTAAGGGAGATTATGGAATCAGATTCAGAAGGTCATGTCAAATGGGCCTAATAAACATGACCCTATTGGAACAGGACAAATATACGCTCATTCGCTTGAGTACAGAAAACCAGCAGCAAATTACAGAATGGAGAGAGACACGATTTCACTTCTACACGTGTGAGAAAAGTTCCGCAGGAGCAAACTGCAATGTGACTCCTGAAAGGAGTTATTTGGGGAGTTATTTGATGGAACTCCTGGCGGCTGCCTCGGTTGGCTGGGGGTAGGGTCACCTGTGGGAGATGGCACCCAGGCTCGGAGGGACCCGCCAGGAGGTCTGGGAGCCTCACAGCTCAAGGTGCTAATGTTCACAAGCTCCAGCTCTGATGACAGAAGAGAATTCTGTAACCAACCCATCCTTTGTTTACTGATCTGGGGCCCTTTGCAGAAGAGATAGGAGCTGAGGGTAGATCCAAGGCTCAGAATACTGCCTATTTTTAAATATATATGTTTTTATTAATTTCATAGAGGAGAGGGAGAGAGAGACAGAAACATCCATGATGAGAGAGAATCACGGATCGGCTGCCTCCTGCACGCCCCACACAGAGGATTGAGCCCACAACCTGGGCCTGTGCCCTGACCGGGAATCGAACCATGACCTCCTGGTTCATAGGTTGACAATCCCTGAACCACTCTGGTTAAATTCTTATTAAATTAATTGGTTACTAGAATCATATAGGTTTTAAATGTACAGTTGTATAATACATTGCATTCTGTGTTTACAGCTCAGAGTCAAATCTCCTGTCACCGTGTATAAGGGTGGGTAAATGTAGCTTACAGTTGGATTGTGACATTGAGTTAATAAAGCTATTGGAATAATCATAACCTGCATGCCTTCTATATGGACAACTGTAAACCTTTTGCCCACCCCTTCACAACATATTTGACCCCCTTTACTCTTTACCTCCCGCCCCATTTTCTTTTAATGATTATCTTTGTGTGTCTGAAAAAAATGACTTAGGTGACTGAAAGTTAATGGTCTATTAAAGATCCTGTTATTTTTGTGTCAAGTAAAAAAAGAGAGAGAGAGACAAATGTTTGCAGAGAAGAGATCAAAGAGTAAGGATTTTATAACTACGTGAATAATTTTAAGTTTTAGGAAATATTGAAATAAAAATCATCATAATAATGGGGGATGGGGGAGCTTCAGAACCTATATTTTTATTTGTTTGTACAATACCTGCTGAGTCAAATAAAAACTGAATACATCATAGCACGCTACATGACTACACGTATCAGACAAGAACAAAGAAGAGAAGCAGGGAATCCAGCCATCCAGTGACATAGGAGAGAACAAACACATATAAACACATGCTCCTGGGAGAGCCTGGCCCTTAGTCACTGGTGCCTGTGGTGGATCCTTATTGCCTCCTCAACAAAGCGTCTCTAACTCCTGCCCCTGCCCGCCTTCTCTTGCAGGCAAACACCTGCCTCCCACTGAGGGCAAAAAGTCCAGATATTTACCTCACTTCCCCAGACTCCTTTGTGGTGTAAATTTGGCACATGACCCAGTGCTGACAAATGAGACACAGGGGACTTTCTTTACAAAAAGGTGTAGATGCCCTTTTATTCACCCAGTGAGTCCTGGAGCCCCTATGGCAGGGAACTGACAGCCTCTGGCCACCTGCCAGTGAGAAGCAGGCTCTCGGTCAAACATCCCTTGAGGAACCGAATTCTGCCACCAACCAGGGCGAACTTGGAAATGCGGCCTTCTGCAGTCGAGCCTTCGGATGAGACAGCAGTTCAGGCTGCAACCTTGGCTGCAGTCCCGGAAGTGATCCTGAAGGAGAAGGATCAACTAAGCTGCTTCTGGACTCCTGTCCCACAGAAACTCTGAGGTCATAACTATGTACAGTGGTTCCTCGAGATACGAGTTTAATTCGTCCCGTAACCTCGAGGCATGTGAAACTATGAGACGCTCGAGTCTCAGTAAACTGGTGGGTCGTGTGCAGCCGGCCGATCCGCACGATGACTCCCATCTCAAATGTTGCTCTTATTTCAAAGCAAAAATCACTCGCTCGATGACGGCTCGTATCTCAAAAATCTCGTATGTTAAGGTACTCGTATCTCGAGGTACCACTGTATTGTCTTAAGGCAGTGAGTGAGTGGCAATTTGTCCCACAGTAAGACGGAACTCAGACAATGCCTGAGAGAGAGAGAAAATTTTTTACTGCCTAAGCAACTTTCAGCTGGGTATTTTGTTACAGGCGGCCGAAAGCAGCCTGGCTGGTACGGAGAGAGATTGCTTGTGCAGATCCTGTCTTTTTTGCTGGTAATATTTCATTAGCATAAGACTAAGCTACTGGGTAATATTAGATTGGTTACGTCTGCTATTATAAAATTGGAAAGAAACTCTACTGGGATAATTTTATGTTCAAATGAAGGATCAAGATTCTCGGAATTATCATGGGCTCTTCATTAGCATTGACATTTGAGAATGATTCATTTGGTTAAGTGCCTTCTGAGTGTGTTGTAATAGCAGAAAATATTATTATGCTTACCAAGTACCATTTTTACAGAACCCTTACACAAACAGACTCCGTCCACGTTTGTGTTTTTTAAATCAAAGCGCAGACTGGTATCGAAGTCCAGTGGAGCGGGCGCCAGGATGGAGAAACCAGGAGGCACAATTCAAGACCTGTCTGTGCTCTTTCTGCCTCAAGGTCTTGGGTTACGCATCTCACCTCTCAAATTCAATGGCATCATAACCCAAGTGGGGTGACATTCAGCTCACTGAGCAAATGGCAAAAAGTAAAACAAAGTCTACTTATATGGAAGCGTGTTGGGGGGGGGGAGGAAAAATTACATAAAGATAATACGTGGCCCCAGTTCTCAGACATTATTTTGTTTTTGTTGAAATAAAAATATGCACACATAGGAGTTTTCCAGCCATTTGGTGAAGGAGCGTTTTCTGGAAGCCTTTTAAAATCAGCATACTCAGCTGCATTTGCTCAGGATCTAGAACTACTTCCGATCAGGATTTCGAAAACCGAGGACATCCATCCACTGGGTAAAATCTAGGAGAGCACGTGTCCTTCTCTCCGACCCCGTAGCTAAAATCACACCCTGGAATGAGCATTTCGAGGTGTGGTCTTTTCCGGCTGGGTCTGCGGAATGCACAAGTGAGAGCTCACAGTCAGGCAAAGCGGGGCCCTTTGGCTGTTCTCTGGACTCCATCTTTGCTCCCCCCAACACACTGACTCAAGCTCGCTTTTGTGTGTGCATCTCACCCTGGCGCCTCTGGGCGAATTTCGGGTTATTCATCTTTAGTCAGTCAGTCACGCGTTTCATCTGAAGATATTTGTGAGGATTCATTTATGAAAATGTTTTCTCCACTTCACCAGGCAGAGGCTTTCTTCCTTCAAAGCACATCCGAGGACTCTTTTTCTGCTAATTCTCATCTTTAAACAGCAGTCCTGCACCTCTCCTCTGGCTTTCTTTCTTCAGAAGACCCATCTCCTCATGCTCCTCCTCAGTGTCCCCCCAAAGGCCGCCACGGGTCACAGGCGCTCTGGAAGGTTTCCTGTAGCTCCTCTCCAGAGAGCAAAGGCCTCTCCGCTCTTAGGTGTGCGTACCATGGCCTGTTTCCCGCCCCAGCCAGTGTGGCTCAGTGGAGAGAGCGTTGGCCTACAGATAGAAGAGTCAGGGTGCGATTCTGGTCAAAGGTACAGGCCCGGGTTGCGGGCTCGATCCCCAGGAGGGGGCATGCAGGAGGCGGCCGATCCATGATTATCTCTCATCATGGATGTTTCTCTCTTGCTCTCCCTCTCCCTGCCTCTCTGAAATTAATACAAATACATCTTATAGAAATAAAATGCCCTGTTTTCTCTTCTCTGCTTGCTCCCCTCGATCCAGGCTCCCTGGCCTCTGGTTACCAATGTTCTCATTTTTCTCATCCGTCTCCTTCTTCCCGCCTGAAGGGACCCTCCTCCCAGGTTCCTGCGGGCACCGCGGATGCGAACGGGGAGAGGAAGGCGCTGCGAGGGGAGAGGAAGGCGCTGGAGGGGCTCGGTCCCTGGCCACGGGCCTCGCCATCTTTACATTCTGAGGCCTCCGGCTCGGCCAAGTGTGACCTCAGATGGAAACAATCTTAAAGCAAGAAGCTTACAGAGCTGGAGGGAGGGAGGGAGAGAGAGAGAGAGAGAGAGAGAGAGGGGGGGGGGAGG
>PVJN01055769.1:0-12978 GCA_004026805.1 Lasiurus borealis | reverse complement strand
ATAGAATCAGGAGCACAGAAAGGGAGTGGACTGTTAATTCTTAGGGGGAAAGGGGTAAAGGGTATACAGGGAGAGACTGGACAAAAATCATACACCTATGGATGAGATCAATGGGAGGGAGCTAAGGGCAGAGGGAGGGTGGGAGCTGGGTGGAGGGGTACTATGGAGGGGAAAAAAAGAGAAACAAATGTAATAATCTTAATAATAAAGATTTAATTAAAAAAAAAAGTGAAAAAAAAAGAAGCTACAACAGAAACTATATGACCCACAGCCTAAATTTTCTTTAATCTCACTATTTAAAAAAAGTCAAATATAGACTAAAATTTTTCTTTACATATAGGGAAACAGTTATAAAGGTTAAATAATGTGTAAGCTATGTAGAGAACAATCTTATAACATGATGAACTAAAATAACAAGACCATTTTCTACTCCAAGATCCTCAAATGTAGAATGAAAAACAAGAAAATTCTAAAATAAGCCATTGTTTCTGAACATGGTAGGAAAGTTCAAATGAGAATCCACACAGATTCTCATGAGTTACAGGATAACAGACTCCTAAGTGACAGGAGATTAGAACTTCACTCAGTGACCAAGGAGACACGAGGGCTGCTTATCTCTACTGTGTGAGGAGGGTATAGAAAATAAAAACAAGTTATCACCAGTAAGGGGGGAAAAATCAAACTTCAAACGTACATCATCAAAAATTTAAGAGGCTGTCAATCCGGTTTGGCTCAGTGGATAGAGTGTCAGCCTGAGGACAGAAAGGTTCCAGATTCGATTCCGGTCAAGGGCATGTACTTTGGTTGTGGGCACATCCCCAGTAAGGGGTGTGGAGGAGGCAGCTGATCGATTTTTCTCTCTCATTGATGTTTTTAGCTCTCTATCCCTCTCCCTCTCTGTAAAAAATAAAAAAAATATATAAAAAAATTAAAAGAGGCTGACCCTATACTGCCATCTAATATATTAATATGATCCATTTAACCTGCTATGCAGGCTGTTTTCACGATTCATGTTTCACAGGATTTCCACAATTTCAACAATATCCACTGAAGATCAGTGCACAAAAACAGACAAAAACACAATTAGATAGTTTAGAAGACATATCCAGAAATGAGGAACTTTACCAATGAGCTTCAGAATCAGAAAAATCTGAAAAGCACTGTATGCTTATAAAACTATAAAAGAAAAAAAAAATAAATTAAAAAGTTAGACAACAGAAAAATTGATAGGCAGAATTCCTATAAAGTAGAAGTTAAAATACAGCTATTTTAAGTTAAATATTTAGCAGAAAATTAAAAATAAGACAACTGAAAAAAATCTTCAAAACTCTGAAAAGTAATAAATAATATTTATAGTTCTGAATAAATTCACCCAAATGCAGCCCTTATAAATTCCCCCCTCCTCGATTCATCCTAAATAATAAAGATATAATATACAAATTGATGTCACTCCAACACACAAGATGGCCGCCACATGTGGTCAAAGATGGCTGCCCCTATGTGGACATTAGATTGTCGCCACAAGATGGCCAGCAAGGGAGGGCAGTTGTGGGCAATCAGGCCAGCAGGAGAGGGCAGTTGAGAGGGACCAGGCCTGCAAGGGAGGGCAGTTGGGGGTGACAAGGCCTTCAGGGGAGGACAGATAGGGGCAACTGGGCTAGCAGTGGAACAATTAAGCATTGATCAGGTTGGCAGGGGAATGGTTATGGGGTGATCAGGCTGGCAGGCAGAAATGGTTAAGGGCAATCAGGCAGGCAGGTGAGTGGTTGGGAACCAGCAATCCTGGATTGTGAAAGGGATGTCTGACTGCCCATTTGGGATTGGGCCTAAACAGGCAGTCAAACATCCCTTGAGGGGTCCCAGATTGGAGAGGGTGCAGGCTAGGTTGAGGGACACCACCTCCATGCATGAATTTTGTGTATTGGTCCTCTAGTTGAGATATAATTGACATATAACACTGTTTAAGTCTGAGGTGCACACATATTGATTTGATATATTGAAATATGATTACCATTGTAGCTTTAACTAATACCACCATCATATCAAATATTACCATTTCTAAAAGAAAACAATCCAGAAAAAGAGATTTATAGACATCAAAATTAGAATTAAAATGTACAATATGAATGTAACAGAAATTTAAGAAGTTTGAGAGAGAATATTAGAAGGTGTAATTGGTCATTTTTGAGAATTACTGAAATATATTAATCCTCAATTAAGGAAATATAAGCTATTCTTTCTATAAATACATAGACTATTTCTATCTCAACATCTTACCTAATATTAGACAAACATGTAAATTGACCATCCCTCTGTTACACCCACCAGTCATCAGGAGTGATATTCAAATTAATCCAACAAAGATGGAGAGACTGGGGATGGGTGGGACTCTTGTATTACCCTGGCTACGATGCAGGCATTCTGCCTAACTCCCTGTTTCTCAGGGCCTCTGGGCAGCATGGGTAGGCTGAGCCAGAGCGGAAAGAGATGGCTCCAGGGCCAGAGTGGAAAGGCAGTGCTGGCAGCCAGGGAAAGGAAGGCCTGTTCTAGCACAAATCTTCATGCATCTGTAGATATTTGGGTTCAGAATAATTCAGCAGAAATAAAATAAAAGACAGCTCTCAGGGGAATTCACAAAAAGATATACATTATACTTAGAATAGAAAATGCATGTTTTTACCATTTCTGTAACTTTAGTGAGGGAGGTAAATTCTTTTCCTCCATAGTCACTATATCCTCTTAAAAAATAACACTTATTATGCACATTGTCATTATATGGAATTTTCCCTCCATGGATTATATATTACTGCCTATATATAACATGGGATACCATATGAATAATTGTTAGTGAAATCATTTAGGATATTACAATGAGGGGGATTTTTAGAGTTGTTTCTACTCTAGCCTACTTAGAAATGTCAGAAATAAAGGAGTACATATTATTTTCTAAAATAATGTCCTGTTGTAGGCATCTTGAAAGCTTTCATTTTTTAAAACAAGGGCCCTGTATTTTTATTATGTACTGGGCAAATTATGCCAGATTATGTTACCAACCTTGCTTCTTGTTTCTTTTTGTTTGTTTTGTTTTGTTGGTGGTGCTGTTTTTTGTTGTTGTTGCTGTTTGTTGTTTTTTCTTCTAAATACAGAGAATTATTTTGTTATGTTTGTTCTTAGAAAAATTCTATTGCTCTCACTATAAAAAAAGAAAAGGTATGTGTCTATGTGTATTTATGAAAACCATGAAGGTACAAGAAAACTTTTAATTATCATGATAACTATAGGGTACCAGTAGACCCTGATACTATAATTAAAAACATGACTCAAAGATAGAAAGGTATTAGAGTTTATCATTAATATTTTTGGTCTGGAAAAGGAAGAAGATATATATTTTCTTATTTCTTAGATCTCAATCACATTACTCTTTCTTCTTTGAAATAGCTACAGATATTAACCTAATATATGTTTCTAGAGAAATTTTTATATTTAGCTTGTATTAGACTAAATCTCTTAGTAAGAACTAAAACAAGATACAGTTTTTTAAAAAGGTATTTAAATGTACGAGATAAAAAGAAAGGCAGCTTGGATTTATTTCACTGTCAGGGAAGTGTAAGTAAATGAGCCCAGAATTCTGCACAAAATTGTATCTTGAGATATTTACCAATTCCTAAGTAGTAGATGCACTGGGTGAGATGCGGAGAATGTTGAAACAGATACCAAAAGGGCTATAACACAAATCAGAGTTTCCAGACTATCTACTTTGCTGGAAGACAAAACTTTGCTATCACAGCCTGATAAGAATGGGGGGGAGGGGTATGGCAATGAAGAAAACCTCCCACGTTTTTCTCCCATAACAATACTTGTGGGCTCAAAAATATCAGTCTACTGGAAAAATTCTCATAAAAATCAAGATACAGTCCATCTTATAGTAATATAAGCCTTCTATTTACCATCACATATGACTTATTTGTATTTCATAAGTAGACTGTATTCAGTAGTATCTCTCCCTCCCCCTTCTCCTTGTTCTTCCTCTTACCCTTCTCCCTTTCCCTCCCCAATCCTTCTCCTCTCTCTCTCTCTCACTCTCTCTCTCACAAGCTTAAATCTTAAAAATTAAGAATTTCAAAAAATTAACCTATGCCAGTTATTTCCAAACCCAACTTATAGAAGTGTCTGACATCATAAATTTTGAAAGCTCTGTGTATACTTCATTGAAACTGGATGTTTCTCACACATTTCCTATTTTTGACCCTGGATTCTGTTTTCATGTTCCATTAATAACTTGCTTTCCATCTTCTTATAGTATGTGGTTATCATAATCTCCCCATTTTCCTTGGTTCTTGTAGGTTTATACTTTTTTTTTAAAGCCTGTATGACATTTTAATTGATATAACCTCCATCGTATTGATTATTTAGAACCCTTAAGTATTCAGTGTGTAGCTATGTAATATTAATAGAAAGAAAAGTTTATCAGGCCTTTACAGTTTCTAAATTATACATTCTGCTAAAAACAAACCATCAACACCAACTTAAAACTATCAAAACAGAACCTGCAATGTAATATTTAGCTTGACAACGAAGATACTGAAGCAACCTAGATTTGAATTTTGGCTTTGGCCTTTACTAGCTGTGTGACTTTTAATAGGTGGCTTAACTTTTCTGATCTTCATTTTTTTACATGCGCATCACAAAGTTGTTGGGAAAATTAAGTGAGTAGAAATGTGACAGGAGTTCTCATATGTTATACTTATCTGTATTACAGAGTTGATACATTCATACTTCCTCTTGTTTGATCTTACAGAAATTATACTAGATGCAGTGGTCAGCAAACTCATTAGTTAACAGAGCCAAATATCAACAGTACAACAGTTGAAATTTCTTTTGAGAGCCAATTTTTTTAGACTTAATCTTCTTCTAATGCTACTTCTTCAAAATAGACTCACCCAGGCCTTGGTGTTTTGTGGAAGAGCCACACTCAAGAGGCCAAAGAGTCACAGTTGCAGACCACTGTACTAGGGTAACCAGAGAGTTAACTATGAGATAACCCTAATGAAATAAATGGGATGAATTTGATTCCAGCCTGGGTCATTACTAAAGAAAACAGTAATTTTTGGTTATTGCTGTGTAGAATTGGAGGCTTGGAGGAAATGGAACTGTGCACATGTCTGCTCAACATCTTGCAAAGAGTCAGTCATAGTTGTCTTGGATGGTGATGAATGTACTCTAGCAAAAAAAAAAAAGCTGAGTGTGAATAAAATTATGAATGTGACATCAGGACTTTACAGAGGAATTTTAGAAACATTCCTTATGTGTTTCTGAATACACTATATAACCAAGAATTATTTTGTTAATAATGTTAGCCAACCACTAACCTAAAATCATATTTAGGAAATTGAGTACAGCTCTGAAAGGTAAAGGATTTCTTGAGTCAGCAATCCTGTCTGTCACTTCATAGGATTGTTTTTCTCTTGCAACTAATAGCTTATTGATTTTGCTTAGTCAGCCTTCTGGTACAAGGTTTCTTCTTATCAGCACCCTTTCATATGATTCTTAAACACAGGAATAAGGATTATAGAGTACTGTTTAATTTATTTTTTAAAAAATATATTTCAATGAGATGCTGACTTTAATTTTTTGGGAAAAGATTGAAATTCTCTACAACTTTATCAGCAGCAGTAATGACATACTTTGAAAACCTTAAACATCATGTCTTAAACTGCTTTCACATTGTTATCCGTATGTCTCAAAAGGTCCTGACTTTTACATATTGATTTTCAAGTAAATTATTTCTCTGTTAATATTTCTACTAAATATTCTGTATACTTAAGTGACAAGACTCCTACTCCATATTGTTAATAAACTGGCAAGACTGATTTTATTTATATTCATAAACTTCTTTCCAGAATCCCTGGATTACTTATTTTTTGTGTTCATAAAACCTCAGAGAGAGAGAGAGAGAGAGAGAGAGAGAGTGTGTGTGTGTGTGTGTGTGTGTGTATTTAATGATGTATACTAAAGTTAAGAAAATTTCTAAAATTACAGAGGTTTTATTCACATATGGTAATTTAGATTGATTATAAATATGTATGTTCTGGTAAAAAATATATAGTTCAGTCAAATTGTATTTCCCAGTAGAATATGCAAATACTATACTGGCTTTTCTGTAAATATTACAACTTTCTAAAAATATAAAAGTTAGACATGTTTAATCCTATGTAAGGTATACATTTTATATATTGTAAGAGTTTAGGATATGTTTGAGATATGCAGTGCAAATATAGATAAACTACTTGTACTTTTTATTCATTCAACATATATTTTCAAAGAGCATCTTTCTTATAAACAGGCATGTTTTAGGCACTGTGGATACAGTTCAGGAAAATAAACAAAGGTTACAACAAAGAGCTTGCATTTTAAGAGTGTGGAAGTGAGAAAATTACACACACACACACACACACACACACACACACACAACAATGAATAAAGTTGGAAGAAATGTAGAAGTAAAATGTGACTAAAAACAACAAAATAGATATTTCCCCAAAAGAATAATTCAAAACCAGTATTGGAACTCTTAAACGTAAGTGTTCATACATGAGCTAACATTAATCTGTTTATAAGTACCACCTTTTAAAGTGTTTTTAATTAATAATTCTGCAGTATATTAAAGTTAACAGAGTTCTGATATAAAGTACACTAGTTGTCTTAATTGTATATGTACAATAGCAGCTCCTGTACTGAATTTCACTGTCCTACAATTCATACATTTAAGATAATTTTTTTATGATGTAAGAGAAGTCAAAAAGTATAGAAAGGCACACACAAGTGCATGTATGTGCACACACTCACATGTGTAAGTTATATGGAAAACAAAGAATATCTATAATGTATATTCATCTTATACCTCAAAGCAAAGCTTGGGCATAGATTGTATCTCCTGAGAAACTCTTATTTCTGTGTAATCCTTTTTTCTTATTACTATAACATTTGTCCTATCACCATGACCTTGGCGTATCTATCAGATACTGGCATTCTTTCTAAACTATATATTCATTCATCTCTCAAGCAGTTGTTAAATAAAACTAGACTTTAAAAATGAGCTAACCCATGATAATTTTCAAATTATGAGGCTATATTCAGAGAGCCTGGATAGCAGAGTAAATATAACTTATTTTAACAATAGTTCTGGTAAACAAAATTTTTTAAGCTGAAATGTTAGGTATATAACACGTCAATAACTATTTTCTTTCCTTTTTTTAAAAAAAATATATATATATATATATTTTTTTTTTACAGAGTGGAAGGGAGAGGGATAGAGAGTTTGAAACATTGATGAGAGAGAGACATCGATCAGCTGCCTCCTGCACTCCTGCACACCCCCTACTGGGGACATGCCTGAAACCAAGGTACATGCCCTTGACCAAAATTGAACCCAGGACCTTTCATTCCACAGGCTGACGCTCTATCCACTGAGCCTAACCGGTTTCGGCAATAAGTATTTTCTATAGAAAAGATTTTTTTTTTGGTGTTTTTTTTTTTTTTTTTTACCTCATGGTTATATTAGCCATGATAATCATATTATCTGTCATGTTTAACAGTAAATATCTTGGTATGCTTTAAGAATATACATTCCTACACACACACACAGACACACACAGAAAATAATGGTGATAAAAATGTAAGAATGCACATAGGTTTTCCTAACCAGAGATTTACCTGCCTGCCTTAATGAATAGAAAGACTTCCTCAGAGAAGATACTGGCTTTAAAAGTAAGGTAAGTACTGTTTAATGCAATCAGATTTGTTGAAAGTCTGAGTACTGCTACATACTCTTAAATATTATCTATCTATTTATTTATTTAAATATATTTTATTGATTTTTTTTTTACAGAGGAAGGGAGAGAGAGAGTTAAAAACATCAGCTGTCTCCTGGACACCCCCCACTAGGGATGTGCCCATAACCAATACCAAGGTATGTGCCCCTGAACCTGGAACCTTTCAGTCCACAGGCCGACGCTCTATCCACTAAGCCAAACTGGTTCTGGCAATATTTTTTTAATAAATATCTTTACTATTGTAGTATTTTTTGGAAATGTCAAGATCATCTAGACCAGTTAAGACAAAAATTATAGGTTTACAGAAATATTTCTACAAAAAAAATGTTGCAAAGATAGGTAAAAAATATGTAAGAAAATTGCTCTGGATAACACCTTATGAAAAACAAAATGCTCATTTCCATGGTACAGGTATTATATTAATTTAGATAGAATATTTTTGTTCTGCTGTATCTTTTTTTTACTTAAAATTTTGGATGGTATGTATGCTCAGAAAATAGTCCTTCAAGTCATTTCTTGCTGACAAAGGGAATATACATGCTATAATCTATGACTTTATTTCTAAAATTTGACATTAATTAGGCTGAAAACATGTATTTATTGACAGTTTTGAACTTTTTGGTTAACGATAAAAATAAATTTCATGAATACAAAGCAGTGTAGTTATTCTTTTCATAGAGTTCATTTTATAATTTCCTTTGAAAGTTTTAATAGTCATAACTGTATATTAATTTTACTAAGTAGCATTCTATAACATAAGAAATCTGAAGTAAAAACCTGTTTTTATTTTTGCTTAACAAACATGTACATATTATATGTAATATATACCCAGTCCTCAAATTACAATATTTTGTTCAATATTGTTTTATTATATGTTGATGAGTTAATCTAGGAAATTGACACTAATAAACCTATAGTAGAATTGGTTTATTTATACATCATTTTGTTTAAAGCCATAGAACATGCTGATAAAGTAAAGACTTACTGTAAGTAAGGACATAACATAAAATAAGGACTTACTGTACATATAATGACTTAATCTCTGAAAGGATCCATACAGGACCCACAAGAATTTACATTTCTAAATCAGAAAGAAAGTGTACATACACAGATATAAATTTAAGGTTAGCGTTGGCATAGACTAACACCATTGTAATAATAGGAAACAAAAATTAACTTTGGCAATAAAAGTTATAATTATTGGTAGCATATGTCAGCATATATAGTCAATAATATTGTAAAAACTATGTATAGTGCCAGGTGGGTACTAGAAATATTGGGGGAACACTTTGTCTAACAGCAATGCTATACCCCTGAAACTAAAGAAAAAATAATGATATAAAATTGAAAAATAAACTTATAGTTTAAACATTTGTTCTTAAATCCATGTGAATATCATAATAGAAGATAGGGAAAAATAAAGTTGCTGTCCTCAAGGATATTTTAATCTATATAAGGATACTAGATGATACGTAAATCTTAGAGATGAAAAATAAAAACAAAATCAGGTGTTAGAATGTCTGGTACAAAGAAGATAGAAATGCTAGAGAGTTAAATAACACTTATGACACATATCAGGAAGACAGATGCAGCTGATATTTTATAAGACCAAGCTGATATCTGTGCTTTTTATGATCACATATAATTTGATTCCTGAATTATTTACTGTGTTTGCACACCAATGAAGGATATGTTAATAATGCCTATATCTCTCTGAAGAGTGTTTTTTTTTTAATTTCTTACAGTTCCATTTAAATTATTATTAATATGAGCCAGGAAAATTCACATAATAATGCTTAATAATTTTCAAACAAGTTAGTATAATAATAAAAACTGCCGAAACTGATTTGGCTCAGTGAATAGAGCATCGGCCTGTGGACTGAAGGGTCCCAGGTTCAATTCCGGTTGGGAACATGTATCTTGGTTGGGGACACATCCCCAGTGGGGGTTGTGCAGGAAGCAGCTGATTGATGTTTCTAACTCTCTATCCCTCTCCTTTCCTCTCTGTAAAAAATCAATAACATATATTTAAAAAAATTAAAAAGTACTAGCACTGATATCAAAAGATTCAAGTTATTTTTTTCCAAGGTACTAGAAAATTACCACCGCAAAACTCAGGGTTTTCTACTGCAAAACTTAGAGGATAAACACAATATATTTGGTCTAGCTCACAAAATTATTATTAAGACCAGACACCAAAAGTGTGAAAGATTTTTTGAATAAGAGCTACAAAATACACATAATATTCAGAAATTTAGACTTTTTGTAGAGAAACAATAAATTATGTGTCCCTCTCTCCCATAGAGCATTTTTTTTCCCTGTAGCAAAACAAACCACCTATTCTCAATGGCTTGCAGAAATATCCTGCTTTAACTCAAGTTATGTGAGGAATGACAGATGGTTGTATATCAAATAGTTGGCTCAATAATTCTGGGTCATGTTGGCTTAGACCTGTTTATGAAAAATTTGAATTGTGACATACAAATGAAAATATTCTCTCAGAAGCACATTAATGCATTCAGATACCTTACCAATGAATTTTATAAACAAGTTTCCTTTAATGTTATCTTTGTCCCAAGAAGATATCTTAAAGTTGCCAAGTGCTATTTCTCTTCTCAAATTTACTATTTTAATTTAATAAAAGAAATAGTAGCAACTCTCCTTGCTGAAAGTTCTAGAATATCTGCATGTTGTTCCTTTCAGTGAATCCCTGATTGCAAACATTCTACTTCTTTTGAATTAAACTTGTCCTTATAGTCATTAATGATACCAAGTTAGTAACAACCTGTCTCTAAACTTATCCCAAAGCACATTCACTAGGTATATTTTCCAGCCCTACTTTAACCCAGATGACAGTTTTATTTTGCCAAAGAAATATATTGGTTACCACTTTTTAGTTTCCTATAACAATAAAACTGATGAGTTTCTGGACAGGCTACAAAAAATAAATAAATAAAACATTTTAAGAGAAATAATAAATTACAAAAATCAGAAGCTAATGAATGACTATCACTACTGATGCCATGGTCATTAAAATGTTACCAAAGAATATTATAAATAACGATTTGCCCACAAATTTGACAATTTATATGAAACAGGACATGCCATGAAAGGCATAATCTAAAGAAACTCACATAAAGACATATAGCTTATCCGAATTGGCCTTTATTAAAAAAACTAAATCAATAATTAACCTTCTAATACAGACAATATCAACCCCAGATGATATCACTAATAAATTCTGCCAAATATCTGAAGAAAAACAATACCAACTTCCTATAATTTTTTGCAAAAAAAAAAAAAATAGTAGCATTGAAAACACTTCCTTCCTCATACTAAAAGGCCAAATTGCCTGAATACCAAAACTAGAAGATGACATGACAAGAGCAAAAACAAAAAACAACCCCCCCCCACAAACCAATATCTCATGAAAACAGATGCAAAAAAATAGAGAAATAATAAATTGTAATGTGTCCTTCTCTCCCATACAGCATTTTTTTTTCCCTGTAGCAAAACAAACCACCCATTCTCAATGGCTTGCAGAAATATCCTGCTTTAACTCAAGTTATGTGAGGAATGACAGATGGTTGTATATCAAATAGTTGGCTCAATAATTCTGGGTCATGTTGGCTTAGACCTGTTTATAAAAAATTTATAAACAAAGTATTATTGAATAAGATTCAATCATGAATAAAAGTACTTATATACCATGAACAAGTGGAATTTATTCCACATATGCAAAGTAATTTCAAGCTTTAAAGCCAATTAATTAATATTATTAGTTAAATAAGAAAAATCATATGATCATATCAATAGATGCAGAAAAAATATTTGAAAATATCCACTAGCTGTAATAGAGGGGAACATCCTCAACTTGACTTTTGAAGATCTACCAAACACCCCGTCTTACTAAATTATGAGAAACTAGATACATATGTTCCACGGAGACATTACAGTTTTGGATATATATCACTGTAGTAAAGTGAGTCATTATCATTTTGCTCATGGAGTTTCTTGCCTTAATTTGTAAAAACTGCAACATCTGTGTAGCATAATAAAGCCAATCACAATAAAACAAGGCATGCCTGTACTTTCCCCCTAACATTAAGGCAAAGATGTCCAAATTCTTGTACTGGAAGACCTTGCTAATACAATGAGAAAAAAAGTACATAAAAGGTACACAGAATGGGAGGAGAGAAATAATACACATGCCAAAATAAGAGAAACTGCTCAACATATGCCACTAGGGGAATTGCAATTGAAAGACGCCACCTCATATCTAGAAGAATTAAAATGGAAATACTGACAAAACCAAATGCTGATGAAAATGTAGAATAACAAACTCTCATTCATTGCTGGCAGCAATGCAAATTGGTACAGCCACTTCCAATGGAAAGACAGTTTGGCAGTTTTTTACAACATTTAAGCATAGTCTTATATGATCCATCCATTACACTGCTAAATATTTACCCAAATGAGTTGAACATTTATTTTCTCAATAAAACATGCACATCCATTTTATACAGCTTGTTTATAATTATAAAAAAATGGAAGCAAAAAGATGTCCTTCAATGAGTAAGTAAACAAACTGTGGTACACCGAGACAATGAACTATTATTCAGCAATGAAAATAAACTATCAAGCCACCGAAAAACACACACTCAAACACACACAACGAAAACACAGAGGAACTCTACATGCTTATTACTAAGTGATATAAGCTGGTCTGAAAAGACCACAGATTTTATGATTCCAACTAAATGCATTCTGAAAAACCCAAGTTTGATGACAGTAATAAAATCCATGGTGCTGGGAATTAGGGGTGGACAAAGGGTAAGGAATTAACAGGCAGAACACAGGGTATGTGAGGGCAGTGAAAACTCCGCATGTGACTGTAATGGTATACAAAACAATATTACTCATTTGTCAAAATGTATAATGACTGTACAGCAAAAAGAGTGAACCCGAATATAAACCACATGTCTATTATGAAAGAATTGCATATCGATAATGATTGATCACTTTTAACAAAAGAATCAAACTAATGAAAGGTGTTAATAATGGGGGGGTGGACCAAATAGGGGAACTACCTAGGGGAGGAGGGTGTATAAAAACTCTGTAGTTGTATTTTTCTTTACCCCAAACA
>PVJN01055768.1:0-12794 GCA_004026805.1 Lasiurus borealis | reverse complement strand
GCCAAAGCCGCGGCCCCTGCCCCCGGGCCGGGCGTGAGGCCGGAGGAGCGGGCACCCCTGCCCGGGGCCCGGGTGCCAGTCCTTCCCCCGCAGCAGCCACACTTAGAACTCGTCGTCGGAGCTGAGCAGGAGGGTCTTCTCGGTGTCGCGGGCGCCACTGAGGCTGTGGGAGCGCGAGAGGCCGTGGGCGCCGCCGTGCCAGGGGTGCCCGGGCTCCAGGGTGGACTGCTGTGTGTACTGCTGGTAGGCGGGCGAGAAGTTGTGGATGGCGTCCTGCACGATGTCGTGGGGGTTCATGGTCTCCTTGAGGCTGCTGGAGATGCTCTTCATGGGCGCGCAGCGGCCTGCGGGCGGGAGGCGGGGCTGAGGGGCTGGCGCCAGGAGGCCAGGGGCTCAGCCCCGGGTTGTCATCCAACCACCTCCAGTCTGGGACCTGCTCCCCAAGGCTATGCCATCCAACCGCCTGCTCCTGGGACCGAGGATGGGGCTCTGCACGTGAGCAGGTGCAGGCAGAGACACGGCCCTCTGGCTGGGGTGCAGAGCAGAGAGCACCCCTGGGCGGGGGGAGGTGAGCAGCCTCGGGGACTGAGTCCAGCAGGTGGGATGGGCCAGGGGTGGAGCCTGACACGACGCAGGCAATGAGCCCAGAATGCTCCAGGGAGGCAGGCCCAGGCGGCACGAGTGGGGGTTCGGAGATGGGGCTCCCCTGTACTGGCCCTGCCCCTGCCCCCTGTACTGGCCCTGCTCCTGCTCCTGAGGGCGGGGACCGGGGACCGTTCCATCGGGGCAGCTGCAGAGGCTGCACCCTCGGAGCAGACATCTTCACCAGACCCGGGAGGCGGGAGCCGGGAGCCACGACCGGATGAGCTTATCTCCCTCCCTCTCGGGTGAGTCACCCCGCGGCCCTGCCACACGCTGGGCGGTAAGGGAAGAGTCCACTCGCAGCCAGGTCTTCAGACGCAAACACCCCGCCCTGGCCGCCTCCTCGCCTCTGCCACGGACATACGAAGCGCCCCTGGTTTCCCAGCCGTGGGCCTGTGCCCCAGAACCACCCGGGGCGGATGCCAGACAACGGGCCGGACAGAGCAGGCTCGCAGAGGGCAGCCCCTGGCAGGCAGTGCGCTGGGCACTGCCTTCAGGTGCCCGCGGTGAGGAGACAGGGACACAGAACCAGGCAGAGAGACGTGCCGGTGACAGTGACCAGGACTGACATGCAGGACAGACATGCAGACAGAGAGCAGAACCTACCGTAAGGACCATACGTTGGCACTGCCCACGGCCAAACCCGGGGCAAAGCAGGGCGGGCGGGGAGGGGGAGAAGCGGAGAAATAGAGAAGACAAGAGACAGCTGAGTGAACAGCATGGCCCACCACCGAGGCCAGCGCACACCACACCCCCTGCCCCCACCCCTGCCCCACGGCACCCCGGCAGCCCCAGCCTCCCCTGGGGCACTCCCACTCTCTACGGGGGACAAACAGTGGACACCAGAATGGCGGGCCCAGTTCACCTCTGCCCCGAAGCCAGGGCCCCACACCCCACCTCTCCAGCTTTGGCTGCAATTGCTAAGCCTGTGCCTTGTGCACCACAAACCTCTCCCCACCTCACAGACAGGAAACAGGCGGGGGTGGGGGTTCTGTGCAGCCCCCACGGCAGACTGGAGGACCGAGGGGCTGGGCACCGTGGTTGGCGGGCACATGGCCGGTCAGGACCACGCAGAGGGGCAATGGCACGCAGCAGCTTCCCCTGCGGGCAGGGCCCATGCCAACTGCGTGGCTGTAGGGGGAGGGGGGCGAGGGAGGTGTCGGGGAAGACGGCACTGAGAGCGGCTGCAGCCACCATTGCGGAAATGGCCTTAAACACTGAGACCCTCCCAGGCTCTGGACACAAAGGGCTTTCCCAAGGGACAGGGTCTGTCAGGACCAGGTCCAGGGACATCGCCCTCAATACTGGGAAGCTGACCCTCCAACCAGGGCCTTGGTGGGAAGCCAGCGGCCACCAGCCGGCAGCGCTGAGCCGGGCAGCACGGTGCCTGGCACTGACAGGTTGCGGTCAAATGTGCAGAAAGCACCCCCCGCCCCCACCAGCGTGTTGGGGAAACGTGGCAGGCCCACCAGTCACGAGGCCTGGAGTTCGCGTCAACAGCTGCGCAGGCCTCCCACTGGGGAAAGCACGTGGCAGGAAGGGGTGGGACCGAGGAGCCGGCCACAGGCCTGGGGGTCCTCCATCCTCTTCCCAGGACACGGCTGCCCGGCCCGGGTGGGCATCAGTGCTGCGCCCGGGAGGTGGCTCCCGCTTCAGCCACAGGGGAGGGAGCTGCAGCAGCCGGGCTCCGGGTGGATGGTAGACCGGGAGGCCTCCCTTCCAGGCTCTCCGCCTCCCCCATCATCCAACACCCCGACTCCTCCTCCTGTTCCCCTGGGGCATCCTCCAGCCCAGGGTAGCAGAGGCACCCAGAGCTCTGACATGGCGCCCTGCCAGGCCCGAGCCCAGATCAACTGCTGCGAACTTCCAACGGGGGAGGGGGACCCCACACAGGCCTTTGTCTCTCCAAGGGGCTCTGCTCTAACCCAGGAAGGTCACAAGCATCAAAGAAGCTGTTCAGAGGGACTGCCAACCAAGTCTGCTTCTGGGAGGCAATCAGGTTAAAAACACAACAGAACACTTAAGAGCAGAGGATTCTGGGATAAACGGAGACCCGGACTCATGTCGGGGACCCTGAGAGACTTGCTTTTCTAGAATCTGTCCTGACCGTCCCACGGGGAGGTGCGCCTGTCTCCGCACTCTAGACCGGCGGCCCAAGACAGGTGGCCTCCCTCCAGGACCCCCCTCACGTGGCCGGGACTCCTGGCCCTTGGCCTGCCGGACGCTGTGGGCAGGAGGGCTCGGGCCCGGGCTCTCACCTTGCGCGTCCAGCCTCTTGTCGGCGTAGACCTTGTAGGTGAAGGCGTGGCGCAGGGCCAGCGCCGCGAAGAACATCTCCACGCAGATGATGAAGTCCTGGTAGCCGGCAGCCACGGTGCCCTCGCCCACCGACACGCGGGCTGAGTGGATCTTGGGGATCGCCCCGCATTTCTCCAGGATGGCCAGGAGCAGGCCTGGGAGGCGAGGGTGGTGTCTGGCCCGGGCTGGAGCGCCTCCCACCCCCTCCTCCTCCGTGCAGCCCCCCAATGCCCGGGGTGGGGGAGTAGGGGCCCTGGCTGCTCCTGTGGGCAGATTTGCCGACACAGGCCGAAGCCCCTTGGAAACCCCACACCCCCAGACCCTTTCCGGCCACTAACACTGAGAGGTCACAGATTATGCGGGGTCCGCCGTGTCCCCCATCCATGAAGCAGCCCCACTGAAGCTCTGCCCTGGCTCCTAAGGCCCCTGAGGCCCAGACTTCTGCCCGAGTCGGCACCCAGTGGACGGAGGCCCCTTTGAGCTCCAGGCGGGGATCCCCAAGGACAGCCCCATGGCCTGGGCCCGGGGGACTGCGGGTGGCAGGCGGGAGGAAGCGGACGAGGGTTCGGGACAGGGCCGCCTCCCGGGCTGGGCAGAGGCTCACCCTGCCAGAAGGAGAGGAAGATGACGGACTTGACCATGAAGAACTTGAGGACGGGGCTGTAGGGGCTGAGCAGCTCCCTGGTGGCGAAGTAGAAGAGGAAGAGGGCGTAGAGGGCCAGGCTCACGGAGACATTGTAGATGATGGTCACGTACAGGTAGCCGCTGGCGACGCTGCAGGAAAGGGAGCATTCGGGCTGGGACAGGCCCCTCCGAGGGACCAGGAGCCTCCGCCTCCCTTGTCCTGCCCTCGCCCATCCCCACGCTCTGGCCGTGCTCCCCCGGCGGCGTTCCCCGAGCCACATGGTGAGCACAGGGGCCAGGCCCTGAGGTGGGTGCCGGTGCGCCTGCAGCACCTCACGCAGGGTGTCTAGCCTCCTGCCCGCAGCTCTGGGGGGGGACACGACCCAGGCTGGAAGCCAGGCTGGCCTGGGGTGAGGGCCCAGCCTGATGGTCAGATGGTGGGTGTCCGAGCGACGGGCGCTCAGCCTTGCTCTCTCCAAGTTGAGCAAGTTACATCCCATGAGCCTCCATTTGCCCACCTGCCCTGGCGGGACACTGTGTACCGTCCAGCACACGGCCACATGGTCACTTCCCCTCACACCCAGTGAGAGCCTGTGGGAAGTTCACTCGGGCTCCGACCCCACTGCTTGCCTGGATGGTCCCTGTTCCTCCTGCCCAGGTGCCCCTCCCCCCATGCAAAGGGGATGGATGCTGAGGCTCCTCCTGTGCCAAAGGCAACCTCATGCCCCTCCAGGCGCAGCCTCACAGCTCAGGGGTGTGGAGGCAGGAGGAAGGCTGGGAACATGCGTGTGCCGGTCTGTGGCCACCTCCTTCCCTAGCCAGGCACTGCCTCTGGGCAGGGACATCTGCCCCGGCCCCATCTCCCCCACGCGCCCCGCGGGGACCGCTGCTTACTCAAAGTCACCGTCCTGGTACTTGCCGAAGGCCTGGAGGATCACGGTGCTGACGGCCATGAGCGGCTTCACCACGCAGAACTGCAGGGTAGCCTGTGGGGAGAAGCCCCGGGTCAGGAGGGGGACAGACCGCGTAACCCCTCCTCTGGCGGCAGACCTGCTGGATGCCAGGCCCGGGGAGGCCAGGGTCCCCCCCGAGGGGACGCTGTCTGGAGGAGGCAGAGTGAGGAGAGGATACCGGTGTGACTCAGCGGGTGAGAAGACGGAGTGGAGGAGGCAGGTCGATGGACGGAGGAATGGAGGAGAGGGGACAGGGGCTGTCCCTGGAGAAGGGAAAGCAGGGATGGGAGACAAGGGGACAGGCAGAGGGGACAACTCTCACCGAGGCCCAGAGGCAGAGTGGACAAGGGCCCGGGTTCGTGCTGGACGGGCAGCAGCTGTGAGGTGCCAGGGAAGTGGGCGGGGTGGGGAGTAAAGCCGGGGCCCTGCCCCTCGCTCTGGGCCTGGGCCAGGGCTGATACTGAGCGGGGGTCCTGCTGGGGATGGAGATGACTTAACAGGAGCACGAACAGGAAGCAGCCCAAAGCCAAGGTCTAGTTTTAACCTCTGAGTTGGCTGTTGGCCTCGCCAACTACCAGCGACAGCAGCTCACGCAGACAGCCACTGAGCCTCCGGCGGGTGGACGCAAGCAGCCCCTTGTCACAGGGTAAGCCCCGTCCCCCAGAGGCCCCCCAGAGGCCCCAATAAACCAATGGGCTCCCACAGTGCCCATTATGTCACTAGAATCGCCTTTCTCTCACTTTTAAAAAAAATATATATTTTATTGATTTTTCACAGAGAGGAAGGGAGAGGGATAGAGAGTTAGAGACGTCAATGAGAGAGAAACATCGATCAGCTGTCTCCTGCATGCCCCCTCCTGGGGATGTTCCCGCAACAAAGGTACATGCCCTTGACCGGAATCTACCCACTGAGCCAAACCGGTTTCGGCAGAATCGCCTTTCTCCTGAAGTCAAATAAATCTAAGCAACGGGGCCTTTGTGGAGGGGGAGCAGCTGGAAGGGCGAAGCTAGCGTGGCGCCAAACAGGGCAAGGACCCCGGAGGGGAGAACGTGGCCTGCTGAACCCCAAGTTCTGGGAACCGGAGTGAGGTTTGCAGGGGAGCCCGGTGGTCAGACTGTGGGGTGCCCCCAGGAGAGGCGTGGGGGACGGGGCTGGAGGGGGGATACTGCTGTCACACCCCCCACAGGACTCCCCTGGCCTCCCCCCCCACCTAGAGGAGGCAGGACTGCACCCACAGCCCACGAGAGGAGCAGCCCTGGCATGGAGTGAGCCAGCGAGTGAGGACTGAGGGAGCGTCCAGAGTCCGGCCACCGGCTGGGGCGCCCGGGTCAGCCACTGGATGCCCCTGTCCCTGTGGAGCCCGGAGCTAAGCATTGCCCCCGCCTGGTACAGAGGAGGGAACTGAGGCACAGGGGCCTGAGGTGCCAGTGAGGACAGCAGGAGGTCGTGCCCTGGGACAAAGCTGCCACCAGGGCAAGGGGTGGGGTGGGGGGGAGGCGGGCTTTTGCTCTCTCCCCTTTCCCGCCTCTCCCAGCCACCTCCAGGAACAGCGGTGGATATTCCCGAACAGCCAGCCCACAGGCTGGGGATAATTTATAACCAGGCGGCTTGGAGCTAGTGATCTGGGATCAAAACTTTGTACACAATATAATCATCAAAGAGGCGTGAGTCACAGGCCCCAGGCGCCCAGCCCAGGGTAAACAATGGCCGAGAGCCCCACCCTGAGCCGGGGACAGGTTAACTCTTTCCTGCCGGTCCCGGGGGAGATTTTGAGGTTAGCAACACCCGAAGGAAGGAAGATGTGGCCGCTGACCTGGAGGGGTGTGTGTGTGTGTGTGTGTGTGTGTGTGTGTGTGTGTGTGTGTGACTGCTAGGGGTTCATTTCCCCTCAGGTAACTCTGGTGATGCTGGAGGGGCTGAGAGACCCCGTGGAGGCAGAGGAGACTTAGTCTCGAGGTCGTGCTGCCGGACATGACATGTGACCCTCCCTCCCCAACAAGAGTCGGAGGGCTCTGTGCCAGCGCCGTGCCAACGCTCTGTATCTCACCTCACCTGTTCTTTAAACCATCCCTTGAGATAAGTAACATTACGCACATTTGACAGAAGGAACTAAGGCTCTGAGAGGTTAATGACCCAAGGTCACGGTCAGGAGAAGCTGGAAATCAAGCTCAGATGGTCAGACACGCAGGCCCATGCACTTGACCACCACACCACACGGCCCCGCCCGGCCATCCTAGACCACAGGGAGGGCGGCGAGGAGAAGGGAGCTGCCGGCTGCCAAGTGGGAAAGGGGGAAGGGACTAGAGACTGCACACGCCTGTCTCGTCATGTATCTTTTTTTTTCAATCCTCACCTGAGGATATTTCTTTTAATGTAGGTTATTGATTTTAGAGAGGGAGGAAGGGGGAGGAATAGAGAAATAGAAACACTGAGGGAGAAACATCGATTCGGCTGCCTCCTGCACGCCACGTCCTGGGGATCGAGCCCACAGCCAGGGCATGTGCCCTGACCTCTTGGTTCATGGGTCGATGCTCAACCACTGGGCCACAGCAGGGCTGGTCTTGTATCTTTAATGCAGAAGCCCTCCTTCCTCAGCCCCAGCTGATGAGAAGTTTTCAAACGGAGATTCCAGAATCCCGTGCACACCCTCTGATTCTCACACACACCGAGACGTGGTCAAAAGGAGCAAGAGTCGCCCTAGCTGGTTTGGCTCAGTGGATAGAGCCTGTGGACTGAAGGGTCCCAGGTTTGATTCCAGTCAAGGGCACATGCCCGGTTTGTGGGCTTGATCCCTGGAGTGGGGCGTGCAGGAGGCATCTGATCAATGTTTCTCTCTCATCACTGATGTTTCAATCTCTCTCTCCTTCTCCCTTTCTCATAAATCAATAAAAACATATTTTACATAAATAAATAAATAAAGCAAGAATCTGAGACCACTTTGTCCCAGGAGGCGTGTCCCTGCCCCCCTAAGCACCCCCTGTGAATGCAGGGGCATCCCTAACTGTGTGGGGAGTGGGTGCTGGTGCTGGGGGGAGGGGGGCGGGGGCACACACCTGCTTGCAGAAGCGCAGGAACCCGATGGAGTACGTCTTTCCCCAGAGGCAGCAGGTGCCGTACATACAGCTGGACCTGGAAGAGACCACAGAGGGGCGGTGAGCAGAGAGCGAGGACTCGGGGAAGGGGGGCTGGGGGCTGCCCTCCCTCACATCCAGACAAGCCAGGGCACAGCAGGGTGCGGTGGGGACGGGCAGAGAGCCCAGGCAGCTCAGAGCTGGAGGCCAAGTGCAGGGAGACCGAGGAGAGCTTTCGGAGAGCATTGGCAATTGCGGTAAAGCACGAGGGATGCAAACAGCGCAGGAAGGAGAAAGGAACAGGGGAAGATGGGAAGACCGAGGACAGCAGGCCGGGGAGGCCCTTCCTAAAGGCCCAATGAACGACCTTGCTGGCAAGTTCAAGAGACACGCAGCGGTCAAGGCCGCAGGCGTACAGGGGCTGTGTGTCCGGCGGCCGCCAGGACAGCTCGGAGAAAGGCGGGCGCAGAAGCAGCGTGCGGGCGGCAGGGAGCTGTGTACTCACTCGATGGGCTTCCCCCGGATCTCGGACATGATGGAGCTCTCTCCCCCGAGGTACTCGTAGCACAGGCTCAGGAAGTTGTAGATGACCAAGGCTGTGAAAAGAGCACCCACAGTAAACCGTCCGCGTCTACAGGATGCGTCACGGACGGCAGGATTCTGAGCAGCAACAAGAGGGAAGACCCGTCCAGCAGCAGCGAGCGCCTGGGGGACAGGAGAACCCACACCCCACGCCACGAAGACTCCATTTTAACCCGAACCAGGCAGACAACTCGCATTGTCTGGGAGGCGTACACACTGCTGCTCACGCTATAAAGCATGGACGTGATTACCACAAAAGCATGACTGTGTGGGGAGACGGGAGGAGGGAGGTCAGGGTGGGCACCGGGGAACTGGGAGAGCTGGCAGGGTGCCCGCTCTGGGGCTCCACCGGGTACTGGCTTTGTCATTCATCCTGTGCTCTTTTCTACTGCGCTATGGCCACACATTTACATCAACAACACGTTCTCCAGGGGGACCTCAGGAGCCGTCCTAAGCAAGAATGAGACCGCAGGGCCCCGTTCGCTCCCGGGGCACCTGAGTCTGCACCAAACACAGGAGGGGTGCGGAGCGAGGCGCAGGGCCTTGAGAAGCTGGGTCAGCGCATTCTGAGTGCGGACGCGGCTGGACATCCCTAACAGCCAAAACCGGCCAGGGCGCCCGCCCGCCAGCAGGCAGCACGTTGTAAATTGGACGCTATAAATACAGCAGCGCGCTAATGGCTCCTGGTCAGACATGGCTGCTGGGTCAGCAAAGCGAGGGCTGCTGCCTGCAGGGCGCCAGGGCAAAGGGATGAGCCAGGAGCGAGGAAGGAGAGCGAGCGGGGAAGAGTCCGTGGGGCAGAGGGCACCACAAAGGACGGGGCAGGAGGGGTGGGGCCAAGAGCAGGGAGCAAGGAGAGGCGTCCAGCAGAGCAAGGCCAGGGCCAGGGTCAAATGGTCCAGAGAGGCCCCTTCTCCCCTGACTCTGCGGCCCCTGCAGCACGAAGGCCTCGGGGCTCCCGGCGCAGCCCCTGGTTTGGCACTCAAGTCTCCCCACGGGTGACGGGTCCCTACCACCCCTCACTCTTCCTTCCCAGCAACACTGGGTGACCCTTCCCTCAGCAGGTTATTGCGTTGGCACTGGCTGTTCCCCCTGCACTCCCTCCGCACTGCCATCAGACACCGCCTGCCCTGCGAGTCCCTGGCCACCCAGGCCGGTGCCGTCACCCAGGGCCTTGCGGCGTGTAGACGCTTTGCAGACCTCAACACGAAAGCCTGGCACCGCAGTCGGAGGTGAGCGGTGGCCTTCATTTTGGAAAGGACGGTAGGTATTTGGGTGTTTTTGCCACTCCCAGCTGCTCTAACCTACGAAGGGCTCGAGCCTCCAGCGGGGGTGGGGCCCCAGGGAGCACCTACCACACTGTGCTGGGACTGTCCCTCAGCAGACACAGAGCAGAGGGTTTACTGCCTGTGTCTGCCACCGCGTTAGCTGTGAGCCTCAGTTTCCTCGTCTGTTAAATGGGGACAGGAGTCCCTACTTCCCAGGCCGCTGTGAGGTTGAAGGGAGTGGGCTGCTACCTGCCTGCCTCCCTCGGGGGGCAGCATCGCTGTTTGGGCTGGGGACCCTGTGTGCTGTCTGCCTGGCACAGGAGTAGCTCAGGATGGCCGGTGACTGCAGGCGTCCCCACTGATCACCCCATGACAAGAACTACTTTGGGGTGTGGGGAGGGGCATCTAGCCAAATCTGACCTCAGCCTGCTAATAGGCTTTGTCCAAACCCACACACGGCCATGTGGGACGGATGTGTCCATCCCGGCTGGGCCAGCCAGATTGTGGCCGATGGCATTTTCCAAAGACGGCCACACCCTCTGCCACTGACACAGTCGCTGAGACGGGGCCTCGTCCTCTGCTTGCATATGGTGGACCGGGTGACAGCAGGAGTGATGCTCGTGACATCTGCCCCTGGGGTCAGAAGCCTCTTTCCTCTCTTCGTTCCCAAGACGCCGGCCCTGGGCCCAGGCACCGTGCGGGAAGCCCAGGCTGAGCCCCATGCAGGAGGAACCCAGGGCCCAGCAGACACCAGCACCCAATGCCCGACACCCGAGTGAGTCAGATTCCAGATGAATCCGCCCAGCTGAGACCCAAGACCATGGCAGGGGCACACCATGCCCGTGTGCATCCCCATGCCTGACAGGCACTGTCAGCGGAAGTAAATGGTGGCTTTACACGGGGCTGTTTGGGATAGTTATCTACACAGCCTTGTAAGTAGAACCTACACATACAACCACGTCTGGCGTTCCCGGGACGTGCCACGCTCTCTCACGCCTCCCGAGGCCGCATATTCCGGTCCCTCTGACTCAGAGGGAGCCGCTGAGAGGCGCCTTCTCCGTGTCGGCCTCCTCTGTCCTGGTGCCATGCTCACTGCCCACGCGGCGAGCTCTCTGCCACCTGCCTGACACCTCCGGTACAAGCAGCGGCGTGAAGGGCAGGAAGCCAGGAGCGGAGCCAGACCTCCCGGGTGTGGGCGTGGCTCTTCCACCAGAGCTGCGTGGCCTCAGGCAAGTGTCCCCAACGGCTGTGCTGCCCGATCCCTCCTCTGGGGCTGCTGGGAGGACAGAGGGAGCGAGCACAGCACCCGCCTTGAACGAGCCGAGTTCACACGGAGCAGAGTCCACAGCATGTGCCTGTTTTGTCCAGACGGTCAAGTCCTTGCAGATGGAAACGGGGGCCTACCCTCAACAGCTACCGAGGCCCGGCACTCACACCCGGTAAACGGGAGAAATGGATGAGGGCGCGGGCCTAGGTTCCGGGAGGCTCCGGGTGGCAGGGCAGGCGGCCACGCCCACACTCAGTTCTGAGCTCAAGTTCGCCCGCTCCAGGGATGCTGAACAGACTTCCCCGAGGTAATCAGCCTTCCGGCCGGAAAGACAAAACCCTTCAGGGGACCCTAGGAGCCGAAGTTCATCAGCCCCTCCACGCGGAACCAGCCTCCTGCCATCCACGGAGAAGAGCCTACGCCGGAGCCCACCCTTTCCTGCATCACGTACGCCCGCATGCAGCCAAACTCTGTGCTCAGCTGGTCAGAACTGGCCAATCTCATCCGCCTCTCAGCTCGATTCCCAACCTTTTCCCAGAGCTCTGGCTAGACAGTCTGTGTAACGCCAAGTTGGTGACGGTGTCCATTAAAGAACCACGAGTGAATCTATAATGCTCTCAGAGACGGGAGGCAAGACAGAATCTCTTCCAGATGGTCCAACCGGCCCACGCCGGACCATCTGCACAAGCCAATTCCTTCCCAGAAAGTTCCAGAGCCGCCCCAGCACCCGGCAGAGGTGTGTAAAATGGACACGTCCACACACCCCGGGAACAACACAAAGATATGCTGGCCCTGGACACAGGAAAGCACAAAGATGAGGAATGAGCTCTCAGAAGCGGCCTTGCCGCCAGACTACCCTCTGGCCCTGCTTTCAGTTCCGGGCCCCTACAGAGGCCTCAGAGGAACAAGTAACTCTGTGCCCCCCAAATGTTCACACAGCCTTTGTGCCAGGCTCTGTGCTGAGCCCCGGGGACACATAAATGACCAAGGGACCCGCAGACAAGGCCCTCCAGTGTGAAGGGGAGCATCCAGACTGATGGTGTCTGTCTGTCTGTCTCCTGCTCTGGAGAGTGAGGTACCTAGAACTTTGGGCTCCATCCCAGGCACCTAGAGACAAATGCACCATCAGGAGAGCAGGGCAGGGGAGGGGAAATGAGGGCTGTGCTGGATCCTTGAGGCCTGGAGGGAAGACGCTGGGAATGGCTGTCTTCCTCTGTGTGCCAGTGACCTTGTCCAGAGGTCAGACAGGACCTGCTCAGTCCCAGGGGTGGAAGCTATTCCTAAGAGGCAGCCTTCAGAGGTGCAAGCTAATGGAAGCAGGTAATAAGAGGCCAGGGACACTTTTCTTTTTGATAGAGAGAGAGGAAGGGAGGGGGGGAGGGGAAAGGAGGAAAGGAGGAAGGGAAAGAAGGAGAGAGGGAGGGAGGGATCAATTGGTTGCCTTCCACACCGGCCACAACCTGGGTATGTGCCCTGACCAGTATGAACCCCTGAACCACCACCTTTTGGTGTACAGGACAACGCTCCGGCCAGCTGAGCCACTTCACAGACATTATAAAGGGGTCTGAGCAGCTGACAACTTAAACAGGTCCTTCCTTTCTAACCTGAGACTCCTGCCTTCCTTTCTCACCGGCAGCGTCTCTAACCCGGAGCAGCCCGGACAGGCAGCTGTTGTCCAAGACACTGTTCTCCACCGGCCCCCACCCTGCATCCCCCCACCTGAGGGACAACCGCAACGGCACAGCCTCGAGGCCCAAGGCGTCACTGAGAGGCTCCCTGACAAGTGCCCTCGGCAGTCTCTGCAGCAGCCCCCCCCCAACCCTGTCAGTCCTCATCGCCCCCCATACAGGTAAGTGAGGCACACCAGCCGCTCCAGACACTCCTGGGCCCCCGTGTGTGCCCGGTGCCCCTGGCATCGCCAGCTCAGCACCTGGAGCGGCCCGGGCCTCGCTGTCTCTGTTGTTTGGAAAGACTTGGGCGTACATGTTTCAGACAACTCACAGATGAGCCCGGAAACTCAGTTTTGACCGCTTTGGACCGAAACCTCTACTCCTAAAAGAGGACACTCTTTACTCTTTTTCTCAGCGAC
>PVJN01055767.1:0-13567 GCA_004026805.1 Lasiurus borealis | reverse complement strand
ACCCTAATCTCGTCAAATTTCTGCTTTCTCTGTTTTAGCTCTTGCTTTGTCTTCCCTCACCAGGATGTTGCTATGGCTTCCTGTGTCCCCACCTGCCATCAAAGTGATCTTCCTAAGGCACAGGCCAAAGTATTCCTGGCTTATTTTTGCAGGCTCATCACTCCTGGCCTCATCCTGGTATTCAGGCTGCACCAAACTGCTTGTAGTTGCATTCCCCAACACACACACACACACACACACACACACACACACACACACACACTGCTGCTTCTCACCTCCATTCCTTATCCATGCTGACCCCTGTCTATGCCACTTATTCACTTACAGCTTAAGATTCATTCAAATGTCCTCTCTTCCAGGGATCCGTCCTGTCTCTCCCAGACTAGATTAGTTGTTGCTCTGTGTCTCTCTGATATTATGTGTTTATCTTTCTCACTTAGAGTTAATGTTAACTGTTTGTCCAACTCCCTCAAAACAAAATAAGCTGTGAGCCCAATAGTGCAGAAATCCTGTGTCTTCAGAATCTGGTTCAGGGCCTGGCATATAGTGTGAGTTTAGTACTGGATGGTTAGAGGGATGAGTCTATAGACAGGCAGACTTGTGTCTCCTTGTGAATGTGTAGCCACAGACATTCTGAACTTGGGACAATGGGCGAGCTTGTGTTTATTGGACTACCCAAGAAATTTAAGAACATTTTTTTCATTAAAAAACAGTTTAAAAATATTTAGTGCAGAAACATATCAGTCAAAACTATATTGAAAAGTACACAGAATTCTTTAATTTCTTCCCTTTCATCCCTTTCTCTCCACCCCCACTCTCTCTAGGTAATCTTTGTATATTTATAGTCTCTTGCTTATCCTTCCTCTGTTTATTTTGCAATCATAAGCAAACAAGTATATATTTTTAGTCCTCCCTTTCCTAACAGTAACATACTATTGTCACTGTTCTGCACTTTGCTTTTTTTTTTATTATTCTTTTAAATATATTTTTATTGATTTCAGAGAGGAAGGGAGAGGAAGAGGGAGATAGAAACATCAATGATGAGAGAGAATCATTGATCAGCTGCCTCCTGCATGCCCTTAATGGGGATTGAGCCCGCAAATCAGGCATGTGCCCTTGACTGGAATCCGGCCAGGGATCCTTCAATCTGAAGGCCAGAACTCTATCCACTGAACCAAACTAGCTAGGGCTGCATTTTGCTTTTGTCACTTAATGGATCCTGGCAAACTTTCTGTTAGTACATGAAGATCTTTTACTTTTCTTTCTTTTTTTTATGGCTAAATGGTATTACTCCAATGAATAAATGTGTAATAGTTTATTCAAACAGGGCCCAATTGCTGGACACTTTGGTTGTTTTCAACCTTATACAAATGGCATTTTGTACTTTAACTAGAGTTTCTGTGGGTCAGGTGTCTAGAAGTGGGATCACTGGTCAAAATGTCAATGCACACACTGTTTGTTAGAAAGAGCAAATTCCCCTCTTTAGTAGTTGTGTTTGAATTTTCATCTCTGTGAGCTTCCTTCCCCCACCCCCACTCCTAGATGAGTTTGTGCCTTATTGGACAAAGGGCTTGTAAAAATTTCCTGTCTCTCTCATACAGTGAGAGCTAGTTCACCTCTGAACTGGCTACTGAAGCAGTGGTCCTTAATGTTTTTATTAGTATTTATTTTCCTTTTATTATTAATTGGAGTGTGTGTCACACAAAGGCTGGAGCATCCAAACACTCTCTTGTCACATGACTGTAGGGCAAGGCCATTTTCAGCAGTGCACTAATCAAGAGGGGTGCTCAGCTTAGGAGCTAGCTTGTATGTATGTGCAACCATACACTGTGTGTCTCTCGGATTGCACTTGGCTATTGATACATGTATGAGACAGCAAGCACATGTCTATTGGGTGGCATGTTTTGTGGGCAAGAGAATGAGTAACAACAGTGAATGGCAGTTGACTGGCCCTGCTGTGAGAAGAACATTGATGCCCTCATCCTTGGGGGGTGGGGAAGGCAGACCCAAGATGTGTCCATGGGCTGGGCCTGACAGACCCCGCTGGGGCTGGCCCACCCCACCCCCCAGGACGGCTGGAACATCCTCAACTTCCTTATCGTCTTTATCTTGGTCCTGGGGTTCTTCATTAATGAACTCAATGTCAACTCGATTACCTACACCCTCAGGTGAGCTGGGAACTCTGGAGAAAAGAGGGGGGCCTACCTGGACCCTGGGAAAGTGATGGGGGGGCTTTCCCAACTGGGGATAGTTCTGCCTGTCTGGGCAGGTAGGGTGGCAGTGAGGAGGAGGGGTCTGGGAAGGGCTGAGGGGCATCCCTGAGAGGCTCTGCTACAGGGTCCTTCGTCTCGTGCATGTGTGCATGGCTGTGGAGCCCCTGGCCCGGATCATTCGTGTCATCCTGCAGTCGGTGCCTGACATGGCGAATATCTTGGCCCTCATCCTCTTCTTCATGCTGGTCAGTCCCTCCCCACCCCAGCCACTCCCCTTCCCTGAGCAGATCATGGGTCACTGGGGATACAGGGGTGTCTGGAAAAGAAGAGAGGCTTATGGGCCCAAATCCCTGTGATTCCCTTGGCAGCGTTCATTTGTATGTGCTGTCTCCAAGGCTCTTGTGTGAAGTCAGACGGGTCTTCGGTCTCTCTGGCAGGTGTTCGCCGTGTTTGGGGTCACTCTCTTTGGTGCATTCGTGCCCATGCATTTCCAGAACATGCAGGTTGCCCTGTACACCCTCTTCATCTGCATCACCCAAGATGGCTGGGTGGATATCTACAATGACTTTCAGTGAGTCCCTATGAGGCTTCTGATCCCCCAGCCCATCCAGGCAAGACAGGGGCTGGGCTCTCATGAAATAAAATACTGACTAGAGAAGGGAAAGGGCTCCAGGTGGGCGTGGAGCTCCAAGGCTGGGGATGAGGATGGCCCAGCAGGAAAGGGGTGTTGGATCTTTAAAGGAGGAAAAGAGATCCCTGAGTTTGGGGCCTCTGGGTTTGTGGACTACTTGAAGCTTTGTCTCCTTGAAACTTCACACAGTCAAAGTCCCACCACAGGCCCATTCATGGATATTTCCCCCATCATGCTGAACAGCCGGGTTGGAAGGCCTTGAGCACGGAGCTGTCTGTGGCTGCACTAGAGCTTTAGAGCAGCCTCCCAGCCCACATTGGAGCCTACCAAACTTCCTGGACTCCTGGGAACTTAGGGTCTCATTTCATTTATTCTTAGATTCACTGCCCCAGGTCACGTTTGGCCACAGGTGGCTGCCCGGGTTCTGTCCTTTCCCCCTTCCCCATTAAGACTAAACCTTATTTGTTTCCAGTCCACTCCAGGGATTTGAGCCCACTGATGATATATTTTTATCCCCTTCATGTGAGAGTAGAAGCTCAATTGGTAAAGGGATTCTACTGTCATTATCCATTATGATTTAGAACCACAGAGTGTGGAATAAAGGCGGACTGGGCTTTTGAGTCTTTACCACACTAGCCATATGACCTTGGGCAAATTGTTTTTCTGGGCCTCAGTTTTCTTATCTGTCAATTGAGGATTACAATACAATATTAGCTATGTCATGGATTGCTGTGAGGATCAATATAAATCTCTTAGCATAGAACCTGGCATAGTACACACACACACACACACACACACACATACACACACACATACACACAAGGGGGGGTTCAGAGAGGGGGGGAAGAGAGAGGGGAAATATTTTATGGGCTATTTACAATAGGTATTAACAGTGGGTGGGATTTTTCCTATATATTTTCCTTCTGCTCTTTCCATAATGAGCTTGAATTATCTTTTATAGTAGGAAAGAGTATAGCCAATAGGTTAAACTTGGCTGACTTGCAGGGGTGGGCTGAGGACCCTGCTGTCTGGCAGTACAGCAGGTGCTCAGTCAAGAGCAGCTGCTGCCACAGTGAGAAGTAGGCCTTAGATCTCACAATGGCAGTAGGCCTTGAGATAATCTCCCCATTTCATTGATGAGGAAACAGCACAAAGGGCCAGGGCGGTGACAGGGCCCCTACCTGCCATCTCCAGGGTGAAGACCAGGGACTACGCAATGGAGGTTGCAGGTGCCTTCTACTTTATCACCTTCATCACTATTGGTGCCCTTATTGGCATCAACCTGTTGGTCGTCGTGGTGACCACCAACCTGGAGCAAATGATGAAGGCAGGAGAGCAGGGACGGCAGAATAAAATAATAAACTTCAGTGAGGTGAGTGAGATGGGGAGGGCAGCGGGAGGAGAGGGAGTGTATGTATGAGTGCTGACGTGAGCACAGGGGCATGTGTGTGTGTGTGTGTGTTCACACATCCAAGTGCCTGGAGAAAGCAAGCCTGAGACCCAGAGGCATCATGTCCCACCTTGAGTGCCCATTCACCAACTGGGACTTCTGAGGGCTGTGGATTTCCTAGATGTTTTGTTTCTATGGCAACTCAAACTGAATAGTCTGAGTGACCTTAGGGCATCAACCAATCTAAGCCTGAATTTCTTCTTCTGTAAAATGGGGAAGGTGATAGTACTTAGCTCAAAGTGCTATTATGAGAATGGCATGGGTAAATGAATAGTACTTGACACATGCGAAGAACTCACTAAATGTAGCTACAGTATTATTTAGTCAGGGTTAGAACCTCCGAAGGGTTGAGAGGTGAATGGTGTAGTACTTCCCACTGGGAAGTCTCTGGGCTGTGACTTGAGAGTAGATGGGCTTTAGAAGTTTGCTGGGGAGGATTTAGCAGGAGCGAGAAGGCTAAGATTGGTTGAAGCTGAAAATGGGGGAGATTAGCATCCTGATGTCCTAAGAGACTCATCCTCTCTGAAGCCAAGCAGGAAGGGGCTGGGGCAGGGGGTGCTGGCTGAGCTGTCTATCCCCTCTCCATTTCCTCTTCCCCAGAGAGAAGAAGTGGAGGAGTTCGGGAATAAGGACCTGCCGCTGGTGCACTGCGAGGTGGCCCGTTCGGAGATGTCTGGCCTTCCCCAAGAGCCGCTTGTGGGGGGCCCCCTGTCCAACCTCTCGGAAAGTGCTTGCGACAACTTTTGTTTGGTGCTTGAGGCAATACAGGAGAACTTGATGCAGTACAAAGAGATCCGAGATGAGCTCAACACGTAGGGCGGGTACTGGGGGTACCCCGGAGTCCCATGAGTTAGGGCTGAGCGGAGAGCCTCAGATTCTTCTGGCTTTATGTCCTCACCGTTTTCCAATGTGGTCCTTGAGGACCAGAGAGATTAAGTGACTTGCCCATTGGAAGGCTGGAATCCAGGCTTCCGGGCTTGGCCTGGATCTCTATCAGCATGGAAAGGGAGGGTGAAGGGGGAGGACACCAGGGAACAGGTGGGAGGACTGACCCTTTTCTCCCTACCCTGAATGTGCTCACCACTTCGTCCTCAGGATAGTGGAGGAAGTACGCTCCATCCGCTTCAACCAGGAGCAGGAGGAGGAGCTATTGCAAAGACACATGTCAAAGACCCAGTCGATGGAGAGCAAGTCCACCCTGGACCTCCGTGAGATGACAAGCCACCAAGACTTGATCACTGCGCTCGTCCACAGGGAAAAGGTGCAGTTTCCTCTCCTACCCGATCTGTGCTCACCCCACCACCCTCCCCAGCCTAGTCTCTGAGGAATTAGTTCAAGTTTGTCTATTTGAAGGCCCGCCCCCTAGACTCCTAGCCACAGCAGTCACGGCCAATCAGCCAATCTGGTTAGGTTCCACCTTTCCTTCTTTAAGAGGCCCGGGAATGGAGTCAGATTCCTCTCTTTGAGCCACTTCTGATTCTAGTGTCCTCAAACCTACCCTTTCCTTGAGAGGCTTGAGACAGCTCAGTTCCTGCTTAGTGGCAGATGCTTACGCACACTGGTGGCAAAGGACCCTGGGTCCTGTAGGGAGGAAGCCTCTGGGGCAGCGGTTCTCAACCTGTGGGTCGCGACTCCCTTGGGGGTCGAACGACCCTTTCACAGGGGTCACCTAAGAGCATGGGAAAATGCAGATATTTACATCACGATGCATAACAGTAGCAAAATTTCATGGTTGGGGTCACCACCACATGAGGAACTATATGCAAGGGTCGCAGCCTTAGGAAGGTTGAGAACCACTGCTCTGGGGAGAAAAAGGCACACACACACACATTCGTTTCTGCTTCCCACACCATCTGACTGTGACAGTAAAGCTTCACAGCCTGGGCTCCCAAACTCAGAGAGGATACGAGGCAGGCTAGACATATGAAGGACTTCCTTGGGAGGCCTCAATGGGGCACCCTTAAAGCTGGAGGAGGGGGGTAAGGAGCATCTGCCATGGCAGGGTAGGGTATTGACAAGACCCCTTGGTTTGCAGGTTCAGGAATCTACCACAAATTTAATTAAAAAGAAGAGGAGCAGCCGCTGAGAAGGCAGGAGAGAAACCAAGGGGCCTGTGCACACACGCCCAGCTGCTGCATCTTCCTGCATCCCAAGCATGACTTGGCTAAGCCTGGCTTGAGCCCATCCTCTCCCTTACACCTGGAGTGCTGCCTGGAGCCATGGAGGTGGTGGCCTCTCTAGGACTGTGCCTGTGAGCTCCAGGTCCAGAGGAGCCAGGACGGAGAAGGATTCTGGATGAGCGTGGGAGCCCTACAGCAAGAAGGTGCTGGCCAAGGCAGCCAGGATTCGGCCTAAGGAGGGGCATCCCTGGCCCCTGCTCTAGGCCAGAACTAGATGGGGCCCCCGTGGGTCCAAGAACTAAGAGTAGAAAGCTGAGGCCAGTAAGGCCAGGCATCTGTGTATTGACAATAAAGTTTTATGTTGGGATCCAGGTGTCTTATTTGTGGATTTCCATCACCTTGGAGCAACCTTGCCCCAAGTCTGATGGGCAAGACAGATCTTCCCCTCAACAGCCTGCTTTTTTTCTTTTATTTTTAAACATATTTTATTGATTTTTTATAGAGAGGAAGGGAAAAGGATAGTTAGAAACATCAATGAGAGAGAGACATCGATCAGTCACCTCCTGCACGTCCCTGACTGGGGATGTGCCCGCAACCAATGTACATGCCCTTGACGAGAATCAAACCTGGGACCTTTCAGTCCACAGGCCGACGCTCTATCCACTGAGCCAAACCAGTTTCGGCAACCTGCTTTTTTTCTGATGGGAAAGTCGCTGACTGCTCTTCAGAGCTTCCAGTCTAATGGGAGAGAGTATCTGCACCCTACATAACTGTGCCTAAATGGTAAAGATACCATTCATGTCTTAGAGACCTAAAATTTGGCAATTCGGAGCCTCTGCCTGATGCAGGAGACAGTCCTGCCCACTCTGTCTGAAGATAGAAGGGACTGGTCCTCATTCTGGGGAATTCTAGTCTAATGGGGTCACAGTTGAGTAAGTCATGAAGATACAGGAAGTTCCATCTTGGGGAATGGAGAATGACTGGGCCCACTGTGGGTCCTGGCGGGCTTGCTAGAGGAGTGGTGTCAGAAACCAAACATTGTTCTCACTAAATGGATGTAAACAGGAAGCCAGAAGGCTGGTCAACCTTAATTGCTCTGAAAGGTCAGAGCTAATTACTCACTGTTTAGTTGAAACATTATTGGTTGAAGCAACCTCTATCTGTTTGTTTCATGTTAATTTCTGTTTTTGTTATTTCCTGCCTAAAGGCTAGGGGTGTGTCCCAAAGCCTTAATAAAAGGGAGGAAAAGGCCAGAGTAAGTGGCAGTCCTTTCCACTAGAGGAAGGCTCCTGCCTGGCCCCACAATATTGCCAAATTAACGCTTTCTGGTCTCTCATTTCGTTTGCGTGTGGCCTCCTTCAGAACCCGAATCCTGAACCACGCGGGACGTGGAAAGAGGTTCCCACAGAGTGGAGCGCTGAAGCTTACTGGAAGACAGCAGGAGGAGTTTGTGGACCAGGTTAATGAAGTCTGGTGGGAAACCTGTGACCTGTGAGGCCTTTTGGGACTTCCAAACCAAACACCATTTACAGCCATAGCAGGTTCCAGACTTAGGCAACGCAGAGAGTCTGAGAAAGCTTGGCAGTCATGGGCAACAGGAAGAAATATGTTGGAGGACAGGATTCTGGTCCTTAGGAAGTCACTGGTCCTTGTTTTCTGCTTTCCCCATCTGTGCAATGGGAAGAGGATGAGATTGGTGTCAAGCTCCAAGATCAAATGGCTCGCTCTCAGCCCAGGAGTGGGGAGGCCAATGAAATCAGCCACATCACTGAGACTCAGCTTCCCTGGTATTGGGTAGAGGGGAAAGCTGGAAGGCCCAGAGTTCTGCCCAGCTATTTAGCAGAGACTGACAATTAGGGACTTGGGGACATTCATCAACTTGAATGGGCATCCCCAGACACCCAGTGATTGCAGCGGATGGGGAAACTGTATCCTCCGTCCCCCTCCCATCAGCATTGGTTCCACTCTTGAGAAGCCCTCTGGGATCTCCTGGCGGGGGGCTGCGGGGAGTCTGGACACCTGGGATAGGATGGTATACTCAGCAGGTAGGTGAGAAGTGGCCCCAGTGACAGCAGTGCCTCACTATCTTGGAGCTGATGTTTGGGCCAGGACTGCTTTCCAGGATCATCAACCAGCAGAGCTATGGGAAGCCAGTGGCTTTTGCTGCTGCTGTTGCTATTTACTGGAGATTGAGCTCTTAATCTGCCTGGTGAATATCTACATACACCCTTTCCATCTAAGCTTCTCTGGGGACTCTCACATCTCCTTGTCTGGCTGGCCAGAGAGGGGAAGAAGGTGGTGGAAGGTCAGGTGGTATCCACAAGAAGATCCTATAATGTGAGCGCAGCCATCTTCCAGCCCATCCTTTACTTGTCTAAAAGGCTTGGGCACCAATGAGTTTGGAGGCAAAAGCATGATGGGATGAACTCCAAGTGACTTCTAGCTTTGTTCATTCATCTTCTAGGATGCTAGCTTTGTGTATATACTTCCTTCATTTTGTCATCTCAGCCATCTCCCCCTTTTGTCTGTTCTTCCTATCTGGACTGGACCAATAGCTTGGGTTTCAGCAGGCTAGTTTTCTCCCACACTGGCCTAGAAGAAGGGCTGAGGACCTCAGATACCTGCTGCCCTCTCTTGCCCTACTCCATCAAAGAGCTCTGCTGAGCCTGAGTTTGGAAGGCAGCCCTGGATCCGGAGCTCCTAGGACATCATGGGGGAAGATATTGGGAGGTGGCAGGAAATTACATGTCTCATCACTCCCATGACATTTTCCAGGAACAGAAGTATCCAGGAAGCAGATAGCAATGATAGGGTATCAGGTGATGGACCTATTTCTGCCCATTGCCTAGGGAAAAGAGGAAGGCTTCTGTGCTGAGCTGGGCCCTTCTCTCTCCAGAGTGGCTGGATCAGGTATGAGAATGAAGTTATATTTTTGTGAGATAGTGCAGCATTGCAGAGAAGACATTGGGCTTGGATTCTGATGGACCACTTCCTGGCTGTGGGACCTTGAATAGATCTCTTCACCTATCTAAGCCATGGTTTCTTCATTTGATTAATATAAATAATAGTCTTTACTTAGATTAGTTGTGAAGATTCAATGAACCAATGCTCATTGGAGCAGCACCTTAATCGGACAAGGTAAAAATTGAACAATGTTGCCTGGCCAATGTAGCTTGGTGGTTGAGCATCAACTCATCAATCAGGAGGTCAAGGTTCAATTCCTGGTCAGCACCCATGCCCAGTACTGGCTCCACCTCTAGTAGGGGGCATACAGGAGGCAGCCAATCGATGATTCTCTCTCATCATTGATGTTTCTATCTTTCCTTCCTTCTCACTTGTCTCTGAAATCAATAAAAAAAAAACACCTACATTAATAAAAGAGAAGATGCAAATTGACCACACCTTCATGACGCCCACCAACCAATCGGGAGTAAATATGCAAATCAACCCAACCAAGATGGCAGATTAATTTGCATACAAAGGTGCTGAGCAGCTGGGTTTGGGATGCTTGCTTCCCACCACCTGAGCTGGTCTGGGTCTCTGGGCAGTGTGGGAAGGTGGAAAGGCAGCAGAAAAATGGTACATGCAGCCAGGGGAAGAAAGGCCCATTCTTGCATGAATCTTCATGCATCAGGCCTCTCGTTTTAAAAAAGAAAAAGAAGAGGGCAAAAGTATTGTCTTTCTTCTAGGAATAATATGAAATAACACATGCAAAGTTCTCATCAAGAGACCCAGCATCTACAAGCACATAAAGGGAAATCAATGTTTGTCCATCCACACTGAGAACCCCAAGCCGAGGCTCCTAGCAATGGGTGACACTGCCTCTCCCCACAGCTGTCCAGTCAGCAACTGGCTACTCTGGGGCCTGCGGGCCAACAGGGCCTCTTGAGGTGATGCTGGCCTTCAACAGCAATAAGCTCTACCTGTAGGTCCGAGTGACTAGCAGCAAGAAGCCCGGGACAGCCTGTGAACTCACAGCTTGGGTAAGGGGAGGGGAGTTCCTGGCCAATGCTGGAGCCTTTACCTTGCAGCTCCTTGCGGGATGGCCTTCGGGGCAGCCAGATGCCCAGCTATGTGGTCACCCTGGGGGCGGGACTAGAGAGGGAGAGGTAGGATGGCAGTCCAGAATATTGGCCTATCCTACCATGGGCGGGTTTGAGAGTAGGCCTGTGGAGGTGATTGGCTTAAAGGGCGATATATGGGAGCCCAAAGTCTTGTGGATTTGCTGAACTCTCTGGGCCTATCTCAGGTCTCTGACAAAGGCCTGCCTGGTTGGGGTGGGTGGGACCTCAGTACCCTTAAGCTTGTGCTCCCACAGTCCTGTAGTCAGAAGAATCTGTCTGGGAAGAATGGAGCCTGGGCAAGCAAGAAACCAGAGAGCCGCACTGGCTGGATTGTGTTGGGGCCCAATTGAATAAGCGGTTACAGGATCATCTGGGGAGTCTCCCTAACTCCTCTTCCAGAGCCTCTCACTGGCCTGCTCTGAGACTGCCGGCCCTTCACTGAGCCCCTTCCTACCTTCATGCCCTCTTCTTCCTAAATTCATGTGTCCCCAAGCACATATCCTCCTGGCCTCCGTGTATGCTCTGGAGCGGTTCCACCCAATCCTTTTCTTTCTCATTAAACATCCAATCTGAGTTGTCTGTTTCTCTCCTCCCATGATTTCTGTTTTTGTATATACATACATATATACAAAACATATATACATATAGCATATATATATATACATATATATATGTATTAATTGATTTTAGAGAGGAAAGGAGAGGGAGAGAGAGAGAAACATCAATGAGAGAAAATCATTGATCTGTAGCCTCTTGCACGCACCTCACTGGAGATTTAGCTGCAACCAGGCACGTGCCCTGACAGAGAATCGAACTGTGACCTCTTGGTTCATACGTCAATGCCTAACCACTGAGCCATGCTCACAGGACTCTCCTCCCATTCTTACCTTTCTGACACACTGGGTAATTCTCTCAATCTGTTAGTAACTTGTGTCAGTCTGTTTTTGTAAATCCTTCTTGCTGGTCTGAAACTGTCTTTCCCTTCTTCCTATTCCATGACAATCCTCTCAAGACCCCACCCTCAAGGGAAAGCCTATGTCTTTAGTAAGTCTATTCTTATCAGAGGCAGAAGGTTTATCATTACATCCTTGTGAGTCCCAGCTTCAAAAAGGGGTCAGCCATTTTGCCCAATATTGATGAAATGATGGGAGTGTGCTGCCTTTGTCCTGTCAGGATGGTTCCTCAAGCTTAAACTTTCTATGTGGTGTTAGAGTTCAGTGCCTCCTGCAGCAGGAATTCAGCAGGTTGGTACACAAGAATTGCACCAGGGCCTGGGGGTGCATGCTGGGTTCTGGCCGGTGCTGATCTTGGATCCTGTTTGTGATCAACTCTATGACTTGGGAGAAGTCAGTTACCCTCTTGGAGTCTCAGCCTCCTTAGCAGCACATGAGTTATTGTGAAGTTGTTGGTAGTCATACTGTCAATGTAAGAATGGCTAAACCCATAGAGAGGAGTGTGTGTGTGTGTGTGTGTGTGTTTGATTTCAGAGAGGAAGGGAGAGGGAGAGAGAGATAGAAACATCAATGAGAGAGAATCATTGATCGGCTGCCTCTTGCATGCTCCACACGGGGGAGAGAGCCCACAACCCGGGCATATGCCCTTAACCAGAATCAAACAAGGGACCCTTCAGTCCACAGGCTGATGCTCTCTTCATGGAGCCAAACTGGCCAGTGCCATAGAGAGTTTTTATAAAAATTTTTTAGTCCAAACTAATAACAAATACTGAGAAGCAAGATATCAAATGCTCTGAAGAATTACAGTTTTGCAGTTTTTTCTTTCTTTCCTTCCTTTCTTTTTGTTGTTAATCTTCACCCGAGGATATTTCTTGGGAAAATATGTTGGTATGAGCAATAAAATAAAAGTTAAATTTAACTAACAGTATTAATGTTTTAGATGAAAAAACTTGTCATTTAATGCTCTAACAGCTCCTGAAAAATATTAACTTAAATAACCAATCCAAATAATTTTTTCCTATACAAACAAGTCACACATTTATTAAATCAGTACAATTAATTACATTTCATTGGGAAATCATATTGATTTTATAGGTCTGGAGTAGATTTTAAATAGCCCTGTTGCCAAAGGCATTAACTCTTGCCCTTATTTTATTTATTTAGTTAGTTCATTAATCCTCACTCAAGGATATTTTTTCCATGGGGGTTGAGGGGTGGGGAGAGAGAGAGAGAGATCTGTGAGAAACATGATCAGCTGCCTCCAGCACGCATTCCATTGTGGAATCAAGCCCAAAACCCTGGACATATGTCCTGACCAGGAATCAAACCGGCAAGTGCATGGGAGGATGCTCAACCAACTGAGCCACACCTGGCAGGGTCCTTCTATAGTATTCTGAAAATATGAGGGTGCTGGTAGAATCCTGGACCACACCCCAGATTCCTTCCTCTAGACTCTATAGAGTCTAGAGTGAATTTGATCCAGTAATTAATGTTCTTTAGTCTGGTTCTTCAAAGTTACAAAAAATCACACAGCTTTTTAATGTCTCTCCCTCCTAAGTCAGGTTTCCAGATACCCTGGAATTTCACTATCCTTTGGCTGACGGTTTTGATCCTTCTTTAAACAATTTCCAAGTATGATTTTTTAAATACCTATTAATGCAATGGACTTAATTCCTTTTCCTGAATTTGGGTAGGAAGGCAAGACTGATCCTTCACCCTGAGTACCGGTCACAAACTGACCACTGACAAACTGACCACTGACTCAGCCCAAGCCCTGACTCCAGGCCCCTATAATCCTAACCCTGCAGTGACCCACCCTCACTATTCTCAGGTGGGAGTACAGTTCAGGAGTGGGGAACCGGAGAAGGGAGGGGCAGGTTGAATAGGATTCCCAAATGATTTCTCCATCTGCTCGTGCCCCGCAAGCTACTCCAGCGGGCCTGGGGGAGCAGGACTCCGCCCAGAGGCGAAACCCGGGCAAGGAAGGGGCAGACCCGAAGGCTGGCCGGGGCGGCGGGGTCATGCGCAGAAAGACCCGTCTGCTCTTGGAACCGAGGGCAGCGTGCGAGGGCGGGACACCGGCGCGGCCCGACTCCTGATTGGTCGCAGCGCGCAGAAAGGGGCGGGGCCGGGGAG
>PVJN01055766.1:0-12979 GCA_004026805.1 Lasiurus borealis | reverse complement strand
GACTTTGAAACTGGTAGAATTAAAAGAAAAATTACAACCACAAAATCATGTATTGTAAAAACGAAAGTACATTGTATTTGTATATTCATTTGTAGGAAATTAAGCATTTCATCTTGATTGCTAGGATTATGGGAATACCAGTAACCAATGTTTTCAAAAAGTTCAGGTTGACTTTAGCTGGTTTGGCTCAGTGAATAGCGCTTCGGCCTACAGACTGAAGGGTCCCGGGTTCAATTTTGGCATTGTGGGCTCAATCCCCAGTAGGGGGCGTGTAGAAGGCAGCCAATCAATGATTCTCTGTTATCATTGATGTTTCTATCTCTCTCTCCCTCTCCCTTCCTCTCTGAATCAACCAATAAATATATATATTGTAAAGTAGTAATAAAATGTATGTCATTAAGCTAAGAGGGCAAGGTCTGTTGCTCACCTCTATAAATTTGACCACATTAAGGGCTGGCCTTATCAATAACTCTTATCTAGGACCATTCCAGACTCTATTCTAATTCTTAGTTCTCTTGGAACTTGAAGCCATGATCCCTGAACAATATTGTTCTGTGTTATTAGGTATCACACTTGGGAGAACATTTAGGAAGTTCATATTCCAAAGGAATATTTTTAAGGTGGTGTAATGTCTGGGCATACCTTCTGTGGCCTTTTTTCCAATAAACACTGAGATAATTTCTTAGAAGTAATAAAACTGCCCCTGGCCTCTTAAATGCAAAGGCTAATCAAATTCCTGCCTTCCCCAGCTTATACAATCATCAGAAAGCAATTCAATTTTAAAAAAAGTGCCTCCCTATTTTCTTCCCAGCATTTGATTCTCCTCTCTTGAAATATAGAATCTACCCTCTGATGTCCAAGCTCAGCTAATACACAACTCAATCTTTTTTAGTCACTTGAATACAAGCCCCCCTCAACATTGATTCACCATGTAAAAAATTTTAAAAGAACATATTTTCCCCCATCGAGAGTGTCAGCCAAATATCATGGAAGAGTTCTCAAATTCCCCAAGTCGGTTTTGAGAGACCCTAAATGAAAAAGTTTGTATCTCTCATTATCTTTGGATGAGCAGGCTAATCAGGACATGTTATTTTCGTAACTGTTCTTTGGCAAAATCCAAGGGAGCAACCCCCATCACATTTCAAATCTTGGCTCACATCATGTCTGCTAACATCTCATTGCCCAAAGCAAGTCACATGACCAACCTCAACTCAACGGGATGAAGAAGTAAAGTGAATGTTTGCCGAACAATGATCTAAACTGTTACATCTGGCTTCCATTGAGTTCAAAATACTTGACCATAGTAATCAAAGATAGATTCAATTTCTCCTGCAAGAAACAATTTTTAAGGGCGGAAACTGAGGCATGGAGACCTTAAGTGGCACTTTGTGACTCACATCAAAAGTCATAAACAGAGCTGGATAAACCAAATATCTTAAGTGCCCCATTTGCTATATGATACAAGTAGAATCACTAAACAATCCCAATATATTTGGTATTTTATGCATACCATGGCCCATACCATTCTCTTTCAGAGACAGCCCAGCCCTACTCCCCGCATTCTTTTTCCTTTTCTAAACTCAAGTTATCTTTCAGGACCTTGACGGTGTACGTGTGCGTGTGTGTGTGTGTGTGTGTGTGTGTGTGTGTGTCTGTGTGTCTCTAAGTGGTAATGGATGGTTAAAAGATCTGAATTTCAAACCCAACTCTACTCTCCATGATGTGGGGCAAGTTCTTAACTTGCTGCACCTCAGTTTTGCAATTTGTAAAATGGTAATAACCCTCAGGGCTTTGTGAAGTTGAAAAGGGGGTGTTTGTGAAATGCTCAAAGCGCAGAAAGAGTACACAATTAAGCAGAGGTTTAAAAATAATTTTTTCTTCCACTCAACACCAGGCTTGATCTCCCTCCCACTGATCTCCGGGTGTACATATTTAATTCAGTTAAGCGCTGAGAGATTGCAGGAACCATACATTCTCATCCCTGCGTATCATGAAAATGTCAAGGAAACTATAGCTCCTTTCATATTGATGTCTTCTGTTTCACTTTTTATTTTTCTCACAAGCCCATATGTTTGCATGTTAAAATATGTAGGAACATTCTTTGCTCCACAAAGACACAGTTTCTCCAGGGGCAGGAGGGGGAATGTTGAATTGCCCAGGACAGCAGAGCACTCACCGATGCTGGGCCCTCAGTCAGGAACGGCAAATTCACCAGCCAGTATCCAAGTATTTCCCACCAGCACATGCCAGCTGAACATCAGCCCTGGTTCTCTCCCATTTTTTAAAAAACATGCAGGTTTCTTGGCCTCTCCTTTGTTTCCCTACTTTTGATAGAGACATGAGTAGAAAGAAACCACATTTGTCAGTAAGTGCATGCCAATCTAAGACAGGTGCCCTCATTAAGCTCCAGCCAAACGTCTTGTGCCACTTGAAACTTCCAATAATTCAAGAGAAGCTAGAGATGCAACATTTTTGTATTGAATCTTTATTGTCAGCTCATTAATTTTTAAATCCCTGTGCCGCAGGCCAAACTCTGTGACCTCTAATTTATTGTGTGCAGGTTATATTCCAGGCCTTGGAGGAGTTCACAAAGACAGGCACTCTGACCTGAATCATCTTACGGATAGTTGGATGGAGTGGGTATAAGTGCTTTGTATAACTAGTAACTTTTCCTAGGTTTTATCATTCAACCATACGCAAGGATTCTATGCTCTGTTTGTCCTCAGCACCATAGACAGTAGTCAAAGAATAAATCCCTCTGGAATGGAACCAACTTGATCTGTGATGTGGTAGTTGGTTAGAGACACAGACTGTACGTGAGAGCAGAGCAGAAGGAAATGTAAAAACGCAGGGCTTCCTTGTGGGACTCAGATGGCCCATCAAACTGGGGAGACGCTGTGACTGACACCTCCTTCTCAAGCTTTCTTTCCAGTGCCAAATGCGCCTCCTGGTGGCTCTGGCATCAGGTGAAATACAAAGGCAATTAGACTATTTTGCCAGAATACAAAATCTAGCTGTAATTTACTACCTTTGAAACATACAAGAATGCCTAGAAAATAGTTATAACATCAACAATAAATAGATAAAAGGAAGGATATAGCTACAAAACGGAGTCATTAACATTTGAAAACTCTGAGTTCACCCATATAAATAATTCATCAAAACAACTTACTCAGTTTTGCCCATAGTTTGGTCAAACAAATATTTACTTATTCTTCAAAGTTAGATTTTTTAATTGATGCTTTTATCATAAAACTAGAGGCCCCATGCACAAATCTGTGCACCAGTGGGGTCCGTCCACCAGACCTGCGGGATGGGGCTGAAACCAGCTCTCCGACATCCCCCAAGGCAGTGGTCCGCAAACTGCGGCTCAAGAGCCACATGCGACTCTTTGGCCCCTTGAGTGTGGCTTTTCCGCAAAATACCACGGCCTGAGCGAGACTATTTTTAAGAAGCAGCATTAGAAAAAGTTTAAATTGAAAAAATGTGGTTCTCAAAAGAAATTTCCATAGTTGTACTGTTGATATTTGGCTTTGTTGACTAATGAGTTTGCCGACCACTGCCCGGAGGGGTCCCGAATTGCGAGAGGGCGCAGGTCAGCCAAGGGACTCAACAGGGCTTGGGGGATGCGGGGGAGGGCAATGCAGGAGGAGGGGAAGAGGGAACAGGAGGCTGACCAGCCAGGGTGTGTCCAGCCCGTCTTGCTCAATCCCGATTGGCCAGACCCCAGCAGCAAGCTAACCTACCGATTGGAGTGTCTGCCCCCCTGGTGGTCAGTGCACATCATAGCAAACAATTGAGCAGCCTTAGTATATTATTAGCATATTATGCTTTGATTGGTTAAACAGATGACTGGACACTTAGAATATTAGGCTTTTATTTATTTTTTATTTTTTAAGAAATATATTTTATTGATTTTTTACAGAGAGGGAGGGAGAGGGATAGTTAGAAACACTGATGAGAGAGAGACATCGATCAGCTGCCTCCTGCAAACCCCCTACTGGGGATGTGCCCACAACCAAGGTACGTGCCCTTGACAGGAATCGAACCTGGGATCCTTCAGTCCACAGGCTGACACTCTATCCACTGAGCCAAACCGGTTTTGGCTAGGCTTTTATTATACAGATTAGCACATACTCATTGAAAGAAAGAATTCAAAGATGTCTAAAATAGTTTCCTTCTGTCTCTAACTCCACCTCTCCTCCTAAGCATAAGTACTACTAATAACTTAGGTCAGTGGTCAGCAAACTCATTAGTCAACAGAGCCAAATATCAACAGTACAACGACTGAAATTTCTTTTGAGAGCCAACTTTTTTAAACCTAAATTTCTTCAAAATAGACTTGCCCAGGCCGTGGTACTTTGTGAAAGATACACACTCAAGGGACCAAAGAGCTGCATGTGGCTCCCGAGCCACAGTTTCTTGACCACTGGCTTAGGTCACCTCTTCCAGGGCCTTTTTTTCCTGCCCATTCAAAATATATGTCCATGGGTACAAATGGCTCCTTTTTTTCCCAAGAACACTGGAATTACACTTGATATTGTTCAGCAACTTAACATCTTCATTCTCGTGTAGTCTTGTTGCTCTACCCCATTCTCTTTTAAGACTGTTCCATAGTATTTTCCAGCATTGACATACCATGCTTTGTTTAACCACTTCTCTATTGGAAACCACTTAGGTTGTTTCTAATCTTTCACCCTACAAACAATGCTTCAGTCAATATCACCAGTTTATATTTTAATTTGATTATTTTCTACATTTCCATTGATATTTTTAGAAAGAGAGGAAAGGAAAGAGAAAGAGAAACATTGATGTGAAATCGGCTGCCTCCTGCATGCCCACTACTGGGACCAAGCCCCAAACCCAGATAGTGCATGTGTCCCGACCAGGAATTGAACCAGCAACCTTTCTGTGCACAAGACAATACCCAACCAACTGAGCTACACTAGCTAGGGCAACATTTTAATTTGATTTTCAATTTTAATAGGATTGTGGAAACTGAAGTCATTACAGAGTTTGGATCTATCATTCAATGGAATATTGAAAATTGGTGTGATTGATTTTCATAACTGCCTGCAGTTGGAGAACCTCTATTTAAGGAGCAACAAGATATTCAGAATTCATCCGGAAGCCTTCAAGGACCTGAAAAAGTTACAGGTTATAAAATAATTTTTATAATATTTCAAATACACAGACATATGGGCAATTACATTAGATGAATATTTTAAGAGTTTCTTCATGTCCAATAGTACTAACTATTAATCAAAAAATGTAAGTCTATTTTAAGATTCCTCTAAAATGGCTGGTCTCCCCTCTTGTCTTAAAAATCAGTGGTCTCAATAATGAATTTTGCTCAAACATAATACTCAGCAGCAATTGGCACATGATTTTTCTAAATCAAATTAAACCCAACTCCAAGTCTCCACTTATCGCTGGCTTCAATCAAGGCGTTGGCCAAGACTGGATTCTCACATGACAGCTTAGGTCAGGGGTCAGCAAACTTTAAAAAATGCTAGATGAAGCCCTAGCTCAGTGGTCGGCAAACTGCAGCTCTCGATTGAAACTTCGTGGCCCAAGCGCAAAACCTAGAAGTAGGTTTTTGGCCTGGGCCAGTCTATTTTGAAGAAGCAGTTCTAACGTCGAGTCACACTCAAGGGACCAAAGAGCCGCATGTGGCTCGCAAGCCACGGTTTGCCAACTACTGGTCTAGGTGAAGGTCACCGGGAAATGAAGGGGAAACTTTCATTCAGTGCCTTGTGGGTGTTGACTGGGGCTCAGTTCCTTGAGGCTGTCAGCCTGAGCCTGCCCTCCGTTCTGTGCCATGTCAGCCTCCCCCACAGCAGGGCAGCTTGCACCTCAGCCCAAAGGAGAGAGCCTGCTGGTACGAAGAATGTGAGATCAACAAAGTGATGCCCATTGCTTTTTCCATACTCTGCAAGTCACAGGCCCCGCCTACACTCAAGGGGCGGAGATTTCTCAAGGGCATGAATACTAGGAGGCAGAGTCATTGGGAGCCAATTCTCTTTCAGAATCTGCTGAATTATAAAAGCAGATGAGAAAGCTCACTTGACAGTGCTCCCCAAATCACCACAAATATGTACTGTCAGATTGCCTGGGGACCCCAGTTAGTATATTGTCTACTGATTAGAAGTATATTTGTGCGTGTGATTGCCCTGTGTCTGTTTTATTTGCTATGTATTTTTATGGTACTTTATGTCTTCTGCAGCTCACAGGTTATAGATGCTGCAGGCAAACTAAAAAAACAATCCCAAGAATGATTTAAATCATCTGTAATTCTCAATTCACCAGAACTGCCCTGAGAATTATACAATCTCTCCTTCTCTAATATTCCTTCTACATGGTTGGTAATAACTTAAAAACTGGTTTGGAGCAGGATGAACATATTTGGTACCAGAAAGCTGCATATTAAAATAGATGGTATGTGGGTTGTTGTGGGTTTTTTTTTTCTTTTTTTCTTTTCAGGAGATGCATTTAACATTTACACAGTGCAATATGTCTTCCCATGTCGGAATCTTCTCAGAAGCCAGATTGAGTTTTCATATCATGAATTCATCATCTTGTTTAGATAGATTACATTTTCATTAGCATTTCAAATTAGCATCCTTTTTCTTATTCTCACTCCATTCTTCTTAGATTCAGGGATTTGTGTAGCAACATATGCTTCTCCCAGGTTTTCTCTAATGTACACTCCTGCCAGTGATAGTAGATAACTGTTTTGTTAGCCAGTTGAACTATTCTGTTTTAATCTTTTCTCAGAAATTATTTCTCCTGAATCATCTTATTAGTCTTCTGGCCTTTCTCCAGTTTTGCTTTCAGTTCAATGATTTGTCATATCATAGTTGCTAGACTAGGGGGAAAAAAAAAGCCAGACGTGCACTAAAAAGAAAATAACTACCTGCAAAACGGTAGACTGTTTCACTCCGTTGTTGAGGAGGGTTACAAAAGAAAATTATTGATCCTTGGCAAGACCAGGCCAAAGAAAAGTTTTGTTTTTTTCCTTTCCAATCTCAATCTCCTTCTTCCTATTTCTAGCAACCTTCCTTGGGGAGTCAAGACTGCTTGGTTACTCATCATGGGAAAGGTCAGCCCCATTGCTCCCGTCCAGGAGAATTCTGATTCAGCATGTAGTGGTCTTGGTGATGGTGCTATTGGCGTGGCTGTTTTGAGTCAGCTCTTGGGGATTTATTTAATCCAGAATATCAACGTTGTTTTTGCTGTGATGTTTATAAAACATTTGACCTAGATAACATCCAGCCTCTCTAGTTTTCACTCATAGCCCTTTTCTTATTCTTCAGCAAGCCTTATGATTATCCCTTCTTCTGATAACCATCTGCCCCTCCCCAAGCCCCAAGATCCTACTCGGTGCCTCATGCTGCAGGCCTCCTCCACCCAGCCCTTCTCTCCAGTTTGGTTGGAGCTCAGACTCCAGGAGGGTATGTTGTGGAATAGAAGGCACAGAGGGAAGCCAGATCAGATTTCAGCTCTGCCATTTCATTCATTCATTCTTTTATCCACTATTTAAGGAGCACATGCTATGTACTAAGGGCTGTGTGGAATATACTGTGTGCCCTAGCCCAGTTTCCTCCTCTGTAAAAAAAAGGAGGGGGGCAGGTGGGATGAGGAATTTGTTGGGAGGTTTAGAGGTAATATACGTAAAGCACCCAGTAAGGTGCCTGGTACACAGCAGTGCTCTGTAAATGGTACAACTATATCTAACTATGCTGCATCATGCCACAGCCACATCCATCTTTATGGGGTCCTTCTCTATGTTTCTAGTGTCACTGAGTCCTTTTTGTTCCCTGGTTTTCCCTTCATTTCTGATTAGACTAGAAAAATTGGTCATCTTGTGCAGGTGCAGAAAAATGTACTACTACCCTTAAAGAAAAAGGTCTCTCTTCACTACTTCTGGTCAGCTGCAGATCTGTGTTGTATGGGCTCATCATTCAGTACCTCATGCCACTTTCAAGAACACCATGCTTCTACACATTTTAGATCTGGTATCTAATTCTAGATCTTGATAACAATAGGGAGTCCAGGTTTTATCTAACAGTACAAATCACAGCTCATAGGAAAGAAGGAAGGGAAAATGATTGGTCATCTAATGTGGGCACCACACTTAAAGCTTTGCATGCAGTTCATCCTAACAACAACCTTGGCAGGTGGGCTCATGGAAAGTAAGCAGTTTACTTAGGTTCACAGAACTGTTGGAGACAAAGCAGAGATTTAGTCCCAGGTTCTTCTGATTCTCAAATCATTGCTAACCTCTTATGGCCTCCGTCTAGACATAAACAATATCTGGAACTCGCTTGTTGTCTCCAAATGTCTTTATTCACAGACTTGCCCCCAATGTGCCTCTTCCCGAGCAGGTTGTGGACCTCAGCGGCAATGCTCTGACCGCCATCCTGCCCATGATGACCATTGCCCTACAGCTTCCCCACCTAGAGGCTGACTTGGCCCATAACCAATGGCAGTGTGATGACAGTGTGACCGTCTTCCAAAAGGTCATTTCTGAATCCTGGAGGAGAAAGTGGGATGCCATTTGCAATGAGTCTATAGGTATGTCAATAGTCCCTCTTCTCTGCGAAAGGGTTCCAGCTGAACTGAAAAAAATAATAATAATAATAAAATTTTTATACACACACACGAACAAAAAACAGGACCAATTTAGTCTTGTTTGGAACAATGACAGCACGAGTGGTGACCCATGGCCTTGGGCAGCCTCGGGCTGTGTCCTAGAGCAGTCACAGGTTTCTAACTGTTTTCCTCCATCACAAATGACTTTCTTTACATGGGCAAAGAAACCTAGCTCCACCATCTCAGAAACTGCTGGATTTGGTCAAAAACAGAAATTTCATAGAGAATTTTGCCCTGAAGACCCGACAAAGTGTCATGTTTTTTTAAAACCCCAATTCTTAACAAATAATCAAAGGAAGAACATTTAAAACTTGAAACCTGATTATTTTACATGTGTGCCAGCATTCTAAAAATATCATCCTACACAGACACCCAACACACTTATTTTAAAAGTAGGTTTTTCTTTCATTTGTTCCCTGCCACTCCCCCAACGTGCTGGAATATGTTATTGGGGTTGAACATTCTGGAAAGTGTTTTCCACTATTGTGTGGTGGCTTAAACTTCTAACTGGGGAGTGGGGAAGAAAGTCAGATTTTTATTATTATTATTATTTGTGTGTGTGTGTGTGTGTGTGTGTGTGTGTGTGTGTGGTCCTGGATTCTGTTCCGTTCAGGACTGACATTAAAACGGGAACATGGCCCCGCTTCCCGGGTTTAGAAGAAAACCACGAAGATCGGGGAGGTCAGTGTTGTCAGCCACACGTGTCCCGTCCTCTCTCAAAGCCGCCCCGGCATCTGCGTGTGGCGGGCAGAATGCCAGGAGCCACTAGAGGACCCTGGGAATGGCTGTGCTCCCCAGCACTGGGCATGCTGAGGAAATGATGCTGCGAACATGGGTGGGGCTGGTGGCATGTTCTCAAGAACGTGCAGGAGGTAAGGGAATGGAAGAAGGAGAAGTGATGAGGTTACCCCTCCAGCTGGCTTCTTTCCCTCCCATGGGCAGCCATGGGGCTCGAAGCCTAAGAAACATACCTCTCCCGGCTGGTGTGCGCAGCCCTGAGCCCACAGCCGCGCGGGCATGCCCCCAGAGCCTGCTGCTGGCCTCAGACATCACTCAGCCAATCAGGAGAGCTGCTTTTCATCATGCAATCCGCACTTGACATGTAAACCCATGGACTCTAATTTCGATGTGTTTTATCCCCACTTTTAGGGCCCGAGGAGGCATCCCGGGGGACACCCAAAAGCCGGGCTCCCAGGGCGGCCCGACTTCCTCACACGAAGCTGAATCACACGAAAAGCCTCATCGGGAGCAAAGCGGGGAGGCGCCAGGGAGGAAGGCATGCGGGCTCCTCCACGCCGGGGCAGCGGGACCACGCAGGCTCCGAGGCCCGAGAGCAGCACCTGCGGCCGCCCAGACGCATGAGGAGGAGCGCCCAGGATGTGCAAGCTGCTGGCGGGGCGCAGGCCGCGCCCCAGGACCTCGCCCTGGCCATCTGCCTCTCCGTGTTCATCACCTTCTTCGCGGCCTTCTGCCTGGGGGCTTGGTCGAGGCCTTACCTGGACCGACTGTGGCAGCGGCGGTGCCGAGAGAAAAGGCCCGCCTCGGACCTCGGGTACTGCAACGAGGGCTTCTGCGATGACACGGAGGCTGCCGGGGACGGCCGGCACCTCGGGGTGGAGCTGCACCGAGCCCACCGTGAGCCCCAACACCCTTTCTCGGGGTCACAGGCCAGCCCTCAGGCTGCTGTCGCTGCTGGCGGGACTCGGGGCGTGAGCAGAAAGGAGCCTGGCGGGGGCGACCCTGGGGCAGCAAGGAGGAAGGGTGACGTGCTCTCCAATGGCCGTGCAGCCGGTTCCGCTCTCCGCGGACGGCCGGGTGCTGACAGTGACTCCCTCACGTCCGCAGAACAGAACCACGTCTACAGGCAGGGTGTCCTCGGAGAAGTGGATTCTGAGATGGAGGCCCAGGAAGACTGGCTCAGTGAGGACTGGACGGGCATCCCGGGGAGGCCTGGCAGCTTACGAACCGGCTCCGGCTCCATCTGCAAGGATTCGAATGCATTAGACCCACCACGGTCAAGAGATATGACAGCTGCTCTCTCTAAAATGCCAACGTGTACAAGAGCACGGAGGACGCGTGAGGACAGAGAGGGCACGGAGCGGGGACCGAGGGAGTTTCCTAAGGAAATGCAGGTGCGAGCTCCCGGTTTGCTGGGCGCACAGAGAGCCAGTGCTGAGGAGGGACCTGCCAGGGACCCGTCCCCAAAGGTCCTTCTCCCAGGACGGGGCGGGGACCCACAGGTCACTCCTGCTGACGAGGAGCCAGCCCAGAGACACGCTCCTCCCGACACACAGGACCAGCTGGACACCGACTCCGATTCCGACGAAGGCTCCTTATTTACTCTGAGCTCAGGGGGTTCAGAGGGCGCGGGAAATGGGAGCGAAGGAGAGGCAGATGGGGAGGAGAGTTCTGGAACCAGTGAGCCTCTGGAGGGCGGGGACCCCGGGGGGAGAAAGGACAACGTTACCTCACCCGAGAGTCTTGGGGACATCCCCTTCCAGAAGACTCGGGGGAAATGTGAGGATCCGGAGGATGGCTTTGAAAAACCCCTCATTTCCCGTTCAGACTCCGGTTTGGACAAGAGTCATCGGGAAAGTGACTCAAACACCCACAAATGGGAGGACCCAGTGACCTTGCCGGGGCCACTGGGTGACCGTGCTGCCCGGGACACGACCCCGGGCATGTTCACGTATGACTGCGTCACGGCTCCTCCGTCTGAGGCAGCAGAGTGGCACTGCTCTCTCAGAGACCTGCAGTTTTCCAACGTGGAAACACCACCGCCGTGTCCTGCTCAAGTTCCCTCGGGTCCTGGTGAGACTGCCTGTCGTGAGAGAGATGCAGACATTGGCACGTACGAACCTTTCCCTCAGGGATCAGACACGGATGGAAACCATAGTCCCTCGCAACACCATTCCGAAGGGGGCAGCACGCATTCCAGCCCGATGGACACAGGTGCCCACGGGGGCCACGACTCCAGGGAGGCTGTGAGCCCCACACAGCTGTTCCAGTTCCCCGGTGACGAGCCAGCTCTTCAGTGTGAAAGAGGAGGAGGGGAATATGTTGAAGAGGGTTCCAAGAGCCAGGTCCTGTTATTACAAGCGCCGCCAAATAAAACCAGTTCATGAAGAACTCAGGAGCCCTTCAGGGGTCGGGACAGGAATACATAATCAGAGGAGAACCTGTTGCAACGAGAAAAAGATGATTCTGACGTCTGTACTCACACCAGACCCGAAGCAGCCTATGGGAGTTGGCCGTGTAGCTGAGGACAGGCTCTCCGCTAACAAAGACGAGGATGTTCAGCTTGAAAGTCAACGGCAATGCGAGCAACATTCTTAGCACAGACTGGAGCACTTAGGTGGAACGGCTGAACAGATTTTTAACAAATTCTGCACAAAGAACAGCACAGCTTTGGGGAGGTTGATCACGAACCCACAGAACTGGAGGGATTCAGAGAATTTATAAATATGTTTAAGAAGTTGTGTTAAAAGTTGGACCTTTGATCCAGGGCTGGTATGGCTCGGTTGGTTGGTGGTTGTCTTGTGCACAGAAGGGTTGCTGTTTCATTCCAGGTCAGGGCACATACGGGGATTTAGGCTCAATCTCCACTAGGGGGCGTGCAGGAGGCAGCCACTTGATGGTTTTGTTTCACTTCGAAATTTCTCCCTGGCTCCCTTCCTCTTTCTCTAAAAATCAATTTTTAAAAATCTAAAAAAAAAAGTTGGAACATTTTATAGGACAAAGTATAAATTAAAAATCAATTTTCAAAAAAAGAAGTAATGGCTTTTGCAAAAGAAAAAGAGGCTCCATCATTATCCCTGCTTCACCTTCTTTGGCCTGACTTGCCAATCAGGGCTCTCGTGATCTGTGATCCTCTGTTTATCCTCCTGCTTCTCTGACATTTTCCCCTTTGCTTTCCTGACACTCCTCCTCCGCTTGTCCTCTTAAACAGCATTGCTCAGGGGAATGTTTCAAGTCTCCGTGTATCTCCCCTTTGCCCTTCTCCTTGGGCCCCAATGCTTCACAACAAGCTCTGTACAGGTGATGCCCAGGTCTGCACGACTAGGTGCGACCTCCCTCCTAACTTCCCGACTCACATTCTCAACCCGAAGGCCCAAATTCACATATATCCTCCAGAGACCTAAAATTCATCACTTTCCTTCACAATCATGATTTCCCATATTCTTTTTATTGGTCAGTAATATCATGACATCCATGCAGCAAGACGGGTTAAAATTTTTTACTTATCTCTGTCTCCTCTTTTTTTTTTTTTAATATGTCCTCCCATGCAGTGGGCTTTCTTATTGTTTTCTTTCTTCTTCTTTTT
>PVJN01055765.1:0-12979 GCA_004026805.1 Lasiurus borealis | reverse complement strand
CTCATGTCACCATAAGAAAAAGAAAATGCTTGTTTGGGTCAGAAGCATCTGGCTTTATTTTATTTGAGCTTAAAATTTCCCAGCTGGCATAATTTTCATATTGCTTGCCATAGGCTTTTCAGATGCGCATGGCCTGTGTCCTTATGGGCATTTCTGGGAGGAGGAGGAGGTGAGAATCACTTAAAAAAATGCATTGCCTTTCCGCTAGGAAAGATACTTCTGTAGTACTTTCCTGCTAAATTTGTGTGTGTGTGTGTGTGTGTGTGTGTGTGTGTGTGTGTGTGTGTGTGTTTTCTATAAGTAATTAACGTCATTTTTGAAAAAAGATGAAAGCAAGTGATGAAAATTACCTAATGGAGCTTTTCAGGCCCTCTTTCAAGTACAGCAACACTAGTGGTTCCCAAGGACAAGTACTTAGTTCCGCTCACTGTTCCTTCCTTCTGTTTTCCAGCATTTACCCACCCCCCTTTCCCACAGTGCTCACTACAGAGTAAAAAGGTGGGGGTGCTGACCTGCCAGTCAACCACTTCGGCCTCCTTTTAGTTTAGCTCATAAAATATTCAGAAGGAAATAAAACTGGGAGCACTGACTATTTTAAGTCAGTGTTTGAAAACATCTCACTAAAAAGACCTGTCTTTAGGTCTGTTTGAACTTAATTTTCTTACATGTCTCATTATCTTCCTTTTCTAAGTGAATGGTGACTTGCTTATCATACTGACTTTTTATTATTATTTAAAAAATTTGGACTTCAATATCTCTCAGTGACTAAGACAACACCAACAGGGGGTAAAATGCAGAGATGAATGAAAAATATTCAGCTAATTGGATAGGGTAAGGAAGCATACTGCAGATAGAGTGTGCTTGTCCTGAATGCACAAGCTTGATATTTGCTCAATTCCTAATCATATAATTGAGGTAAATTATTTCATCCTTAGTTTCTAGCTCTGGGCACATAATGATTAAATAGAACATCCTGGCTTTTTCTTGCCAACTCTAATAGTTTTGTTGCTACTTTGAAGTGTCAGTTCTACATGCCTTTTAACGATATGCACTGACACAGTTAAATCTATATGATATACTTCAAATAAACACATACATAAGTAATTATATATTTTAAACATTTATTAATGTATTGATGTGACATATTTTTGTTTTAGATGTTATGCAATAGCCTGAGTTATATAGTACAGACCAAAATGAAATATTTGGAGAGGTATTTCCATTTGCTTTTTTTTTTATGATTTCCATAAATCATTGCAAACTTTAAAGTTGTTTCCTGTCACCATTAATTGGCAAAGATATGGTGGAAAATTATTCAGCAGAAGAAGATGAAATTATGAAACCAGTGAATTACACATGGCCTCATGCCTTCCTCTTAATAAAAATGTGGAAATATGGAAACAAAGAGCATAGAAATGGAAGAAACCTTACAAATTGTTGTGTCCAGTCCCATTCCCCACACACCTAGCAAGAGTCTTTAGGTGCTCCAGAAAGGGAGTGGACTGATAATTCTCAGGGGGAAAGGGGTGAGGGGGTGCAGGGAGAGACTGGACAAAAATCATACCCCTATGGGTGAGGTCAATGGGGGGGAGGTAAGGATAGAGGGAGGGGTGGGAGCTGGTGGAGGGGAGCTATGGAGGGGAAAAAAGAGAAACAAATGTAATAATCTGAACAATAAAGATTTAATTTAAAGAAAAGAATCTTTAGGTGCTCAATGAACATATGATGAATGACAAAAGACAGAAACCGTCTAGGTTTAGCTAAGACATTTCTAGAAATTCCTTTCTGAAGGTATCCCACTCTATTTTTTTTAACAGTTCTAACATGTAGAGTGTCCTTATGGCATTTATTACTTTATTAATTATTATTTATACCTTATTGATAGTTTTTAATATATAAAAAGAGATATCCCAGTTGAAAGAAATACCAGGATTACTGTGCCAAACTTTATCACTCTTGGGCTTTTTAAGGGGAAAGAAAGAAAGCCCTAGAAAGAGCCATCTTATTTGCAAGGGCTTATTAATATTCTATGTTATTTTAACATGCTAAATTAGCCTGCCCAAATGAATGCAAAAATTAATGAAATAAAATATAAATATGAATGAAGAAGGAAAAGCTTAGCAAAATCATCTGAAGACCAGAATGGAATTAGGAATTAAAAATCACATAAATTTATTCTGCAGTTTAGCGTAAGTGGCTAAAAAACATTAGTGATAATCTGTTCATTCAAGATGGCTCCTATCAGTGTACCTCCAGATAGCCTACATTTTCACAAGTGAGGAAAAGCAGGCACATTGTCATGATATCTTTTCAACCTAGCCTCTTCCCCTCCCCTCCTCCTTGTTCTGACTCAGAAACCTAACTTCTCTAGGATAAGCCCTGATAACAGTAGATCTGGAGTTACCATCAGGGCTGTGTCTGTAGATTACCATGCCGAACCTCCTGGCCTTTTGTCTGGGACTGAGACTGGGCTGGCTTTCTGCAGAAAAGCTCATCAATCTTCCCTTGCCTTTGGCCTCTGGTTTCTGAGAGAGATGGTCGCATTTCTTGCTAGTATATTCTAGTAGGAATCAGGAAGAAGAAGTTTTCCTTAAAATGCTCCCACAAAAGTAGAGAGATTGGGAGTGAGAACATTGTCACTGCATGGCTCCGCCCATCTTAACCTCATAGAGCCTCAGTTTCCTTAAGAGGGAAATTATTGCTTAGATGCTACTGAGGACCAGACCACCAGGCATAACCCCTAGTTTTAGGGAAATGTCAGTGTCTTTCACAGTTCATAGAATGCTAGGGAACAATAATAAATGTATGGACTTGTGTAAGCAAGTGTGAATTGTTGTGTAGTTAGAACAGATCAGATGTAGATTTCTTCAAAAGACAAAAGGGCCAAATGCATCAGTGGTGGGAGTGCCCACAGAATTTCACTTAAGATTCTGCTCTTGTTTTGTTACAGGGGGTTACAACGACAGGATTAGACTGTAGCTCTGTCTATTGCAAAAGATAGATCAGGTTTTATCCCTTAAATATAGAAAAAAAGTTATATATTTCACACACATCCATTTTAATTCAGATTTATTGAGATATAATTTAATTCATATTTTATAAAAGTATACTGTTTGATGAGCTCCAACAAATGTATTTACTTGTTTAACCAACATTTTCATGGTCCTAAGAGGTACCTCTGTGACCCTTTTACCCAAAATCCTGGGCATCCATTAATCTATATTTGGTCTTTATAGTTTTGCCTTTTACATAAGATTCATACTCAAAAGATGAAAACAATAAAATAAATACTTATAGGTAAAAAGTTAGGACATCAGCAAGAGCTGCTAGAAGAAATAATAAAACGTAATGTGATTGAAATGATAATTTCAGTTTGTAGTTTCTGATTTGAACACTAACTTTTTTTTCTCCTACACTTACATGTCTTGTACAAACATTCATTGTTATCCGGTGGTATACCCTACTCAACAAACAATACAGTTCAGGTTAGGATTGGACTAGGAGTGCAATGGGATGGAATAAAGAGACCAGAAATAGATCCATGCATTATGGGGACTTAATATATGGCAAACTTGGCATTTCAATTCAAGCGAAAAAGATCACTTTAGTTTGGCAAAGCAACTCTCCTTCTTGAGGGGAATAAAGTCATCTCATACCACACATGAAATTAACTCCAAATAGATTAAAACAATTTTAATGTAAATAAAGCTACTAAAATATTAGAAAATAATTTAGGAGAAAAACAAGAATAGAGAAAATACTCCTAGGAGAAATAGAAAAACCAAAGCCACATACATCAAATATAGATATATTTGCATGGTAAAAAAATAATATAAACTAGGTAAAAAAATAAAGATCAATTTATGTTAAAGAATAAACATCTTTCATATATAAAAATTTGCTGAAAACTGATGAAAATAATAAGATAAGAACAGCATTATCTAAGTACATTTTTATATCAATAGCTGATAAATAAAAAGATGTTATCTTCATTATTAGCAAAAAAAATTGACAATAAATTATTTTTATTTCATACAATTGGCTTTATGAGGATTTGGGGAAGCAGATATCCCGATATTTTGGAATGGATGCAAATTACTTCCATCATTCCGATTCAGTCATTTTATTTTACCACTATGGGAAGCTATCCTATTGCAATAAAAGTACCAGGACTCATGCCTTTATTTCGTAACTATTTTTAGAGATATTTATGGAATTATTTTCTAAGGGGCAAGCAGAAATTCTTTCAAGAGTAACATAATCGAGCCTGGCTGGTGTGGCTCAGTGGTTGAGGGTCAACCTATGAACCAGGAGGTCATGGTTGGATTCCCAGTCAAGGCACATTCGTGGGCTGTGGGCTTGATCCCCAGTGTGGAATGTGCAGGAGGCAACCATTCAATGATTCTCTCTCATCACTGATGTTTCTATCTCTCTCTCACTCCTCTGTCTTCTCTGAAATCAGTAAAAATATTTTTAAAAGAGTAAAATAATTGAGTATATTATGACACACACATTTTGAAAGGTAGTAGAGCTTATAAAACAACTGAATCAGGCACAGTCTCACTCTAGGGAGCCTGCCAGAGCCTTTTCCTTCCCTCTCTTTCCTTTTGCTTTTCTCTGTTCTAAGTTCTAAGGCCCTTCTTCTGCTTCTAGAACTTGCTTCCTGAGCTTACTCAGGCCAGTTGGCTCACTTCTACTACCTCTTTAACTTTTTAAATAAATGTCCTATAATAATTTGGAAAGTAAAACACAAATCAATTATATTTACTATTGACTCAAATATTCGTTGTCTTTTGAGAAACCACATTGAACAATTAGGGTCTAGTGTGATCTCACTTTTGTAAAGACAGTATGCATTTTTTAAAACAAATACATATGCATATATTTATGTGTGTGAACACAGAAAAGGTTGTGAAGTTATGCACATCAGAATGACCAGAATGTCAGGCTGCTATCCCAAGAGTGTCCAAGGAGATATTATTTTTAGAAACGATATCTTTAGATTATTGCTCCTATGGACACATAAAGAATTTGAAATTAATAAAAAATAAATGGGAAAATAAAATGACTGAATCAGGCTTCCAAGTGAACTGAGGCCAGAGACAATAAATAGATAGTCATATATGCTGAGAAACTAGCTCTGCTGTGCTCAGGAGACCAAGACCACATTACGGTGGGAGCCAGAGGTGTGAAGACACACATCCTCTGAGGCTATAGTCACAGGCAGAAATCTGGGCTGGAGCTCAGTCAACTATGTTTGTGAGTTAAAATAATTATTGATGCCCTGGCTGGTTTGGCTCAGTGGATAGAATGTCGGCCTGTGGACTCAGGGGTCCCGGGTTCAATTCCAGTCAAGGGCACGTGCTCAGGTTGTGGGCTCGATTCCCAATGGGGGGTTGTGCAGGAAGTAGCCAATCAATGATTCTCTCATCATTGAGGTTTCTATCTCCCTCCCTTGCCTTTCCTCTCTAAAATCAATAAAAATATATTTTAAAATAAAATAAAATAATTATTGATTAGTAATTAATTTTTAAAAAATATTTATTGTTGAAAAGTATTGTAGATGTCCTCTTTTCCCCCTCATTGAATCCTTCCAGTCCTTCACCACACTGTTATCTGTGTCCATGGGTTATGCATATGCATACAAGTTCTTTGGTTAATCTCTTCCTACCCACCCATCTGCCCACCAGTGCCTTTTTATTGCAGTGGTACCTGGTAACAGATTGCCAATTTGAGTATGTGATATTTAAAAAAATTAATGATAGCAAATATTAGACATTTGGATTCTGAGGCTAAAGGATTTTTTGTTATGCTCACATGTTTTAATAGCAGCAGGAATAAATGGCAGAGGCATCAGGACATGCATTCTGAACGCATTCTTCCTGGATTCAGGACCTAGCTTGGTCTCTTCTAGATCTGTGATTGTGGGCAAATTACTGAACCTCTCTGTGCCTCAGTTCCTCCATCTGCAAGGTGGGCATAATAATTGAATGGTATTGTGAGCCTACCTAGGAAGGTTGTTCTAAGAATTATATGAGTTATCATCTGTAAAACATTTGAACTAATGCCAAATAGGAAATGTTGTGCATGTATTTATTAAACAAATGGACAGTAAAGACCTTTGAAACCTTTTTAAAAGTTTATTTTTGACCGTTCTGTGCCATTTTCTAATTCTTTGGAGATTTACTTTGGATCCTCTCATGATCTTCAAACTATAGAGTCCTTGATGACTTAATCCCACATCATGATGTTGGTTACCCGCTTTGGACAATGACAGTATCAACCATTTTATGAGTTTCCTGGGGTTAAGGTATTGGTATCGCTGATCTAAGTATCTCTGTACTAAGCACAGGACAAGCTTCAGAACATTTGGCTTAATGTTATGAACCAAACTCTCCAATAGTCGTATAGATATTAAATGGGTGGGCTGATCATGGAAATAGTCCTTTGGGCGTAAGATTTTAAATAAGGAATTCTTGAAATCATTGAAGATTAAGAGATGTGATGCTGTACTACTGAAACAAATATAGAAGAAAAAGGAAATGCAGTTAAGCTACATCTTATATACATTAACCCTCCAGCAATACTTAGCATAGTTCTTGGCTCAAAAAAAAAAAAAAAAAAGAAAGAAAGAAATACAGGAGTAAATGATGTGGTGAAATTATTATGGGTAGTTTTCCTTATGGTGTTTTAAAGGGAATATACTTACTGAGTGTAGTTTTGAAGCCTATGAAATTTGTAATTTACCGCACATTTTGGAAAGTAAGTAGGAAACATGCAATGCTGATTTGTACCACTCTCCGTGTTTCTTGCTACAACATGACTTTTTTTTTTTTTAGAAAAAAAAATCCTGTTTTAATATTTCTGGCATGAAAGAATGTGCAAAAGGCTCTTTTAGCACCCTTACCACATTGCCTGGGTCAAAATTATTTTTAGATGGAGGGAGTAGCCACAACTATTTTCTACAGCTCTGTTGTTTGGATTTACCCTGTGCATTATATATATTCCTAATTATATTTTAAATGTTTCTAAAGAGTTACAAACCCTCTCTTTTGCACAGAGGTTTACTTTGGCAGTATGTAATTGTTTTTATTATATGTTATCCTCTGTTTGGCCTGACTGTTAGCTAAAACAGACAAAAGATGTCCAGGAAAATTAAGCCAGTTCTCAAATCTGGAAATGGAAGAGTCCCCAGGGGAGGATTTGCAATGGAACTAACAGAGACTAAGGATCCTCTTTAATTTGCTATCCTGTCAAAGTTCTGCCACATCCATTATTATGAAATGTAATTGCTTTACATATCAAATTTACTTCTCCCAGATCTCTGCAGAATTAGCCATCTCTTCAATTCCCAAACTAACCTGATTTCGGATCACTGGACTCCATCGTGTTATGCATCATGTTATATATTCCCATAGAAAATCAAGGACTGGATGCTGGGCATTCAAAAAGCATATAGAGTCCCTGTCACGTTCAGCACAGACCCATGATGTAGGAAGAAGACATGTTTTCCACATTTTATACAATTATCCCCCAAATCATAAAAGTAGGTATGGCAATGTCGTGACTAGAATCCAGCTTTCTAGGTTTAATAATTCTCCACTTTTCATGTCATCACATTGTTGTTCTGGAAAGTCATATTCATTAATATTGGGGCAGAGTAGCAGTAAAATACATAGAACTCAAATATTAGATCCATTTGGCCTGACTGAATCCCAGAGACTATCTTAATTGTGTGAATTAATGTATTAGCAATATGTGCAGCCATGTAGACATGTAGCTGCAGATTAATATTTGCAATTTCTCTGAGCCAGTCTATAATGACTTTTGAAGATGCTCTACCTCGTCCTGGCCAGTGTTGCTCAGTTGGTCAAGGATCATGCCATGCACCAAGAGGTCGCTGGTCAATTCCCGGTCAGGGCAAATGCCCAGGTTGCAGGTTCACTCTCCATTAGTGGATGTGCAGAGAAGGCAGCTGATCGATGTTTTCTTCTGACGTTGGTATTTCTTTCTCTCCCTCTTCTTTCCTCTCTCTCTAAAATCAATAAAAACATTTGAAAAGAAAGAAAAGAAAATGCTTCAACATGACACGTTACTAAAGAAGGGCTTTCTTTTATTTTTCCTTTGTGCCTGGTATATGTATCAGACTCACCAAAATTTTACTCGTTGTTTCAGTTTTTCTATCTATAAAACAGGAAAAATAATAGCACCTACCTAATAAAGCCATGATTATAAACAGAGTAAGGTAAGTAAAAGTGCTACAAGCAGTATGTAAACATGAACAGAACTCAGCGAATATCCTATCCTCTTCCCACTCTTTTTCCTCCTCCTGTTCCTCCTTGTTTATTTTGTTTCTCAGTGTTTGTTTCTTCCCCCTTGTACCTCTTAGGATAACATTATAATATTTACCTTTCCATTTTTATCTCTTCCTCTTTTCTGTAAAAATGCACTCCTTTTATGCATCACTTCAAGGATTTACTGGGCTCCAGTGACTTTTTTTTTTTAAAGAGGAAGCTTTTATCTCTTTGTTAAATCATGTATGAACTTCCTAGTTCCTTTCTAAAGAGCACTTTATAGTTTAATCTGATCCATACAATTCAGAAAGAGTTCTTTGGAGAAGCAAATGGTTCACATACCCAGCCAGTCAACTAACTCGGTTGAATCATCAATTCCTGCCTCTGTCTCTTTATAGATTCAAGAATGTACACTGAACATGCTGCAATAAAGGAGTCTCACTGTAGAGACTGTGCTATATTAAATCCATCAGGGTGATGTACAGGATAGTACAGTCAGGCAGTTTTGTTCATTCAAATGATGGTGGTGCTTTAGGAAGGAAGGTTCAGAATAAATTTCTCTCTTCAAAATGGAACTTGACTCCTTTTGTGTACTGGTCATTGATCAATACAGTTTGCATGTTTTCTTTCAAGAGCCTTTGCCAAAATTGTCAAGGTTAGCATGCGTTCTTCACAACTATCACTTTTATGCAGTTGATATTAGAAACCAGGTTATAAAAATAAAATTAATTCTGTCATAGAAAACATTCAATTTGTCACTACAAGTTGAGCAAGCCTCTTGAGAAATAATTAGTATATATCACTAGTAATTGGTGTCCAGCTCATTCACACTGTTACTTAATAGACCCAAACCAAGAATTATATAGCAGTTTCTGAAATCTTCTTTAAGATACTGGAAACTTGGAAAGGAGTGGGGATCCAGACATCTTAATAATTTATGTGAAAGAGAAAAATTTATTTTTTTGAGCTGTGGGAAAAAGTAAAGGAGAGTTTCGGTAGTTCCTCATACAGTACAAAATTTCATCTTAAAAAAATAACCTAGGTAAATGTTACACTGTTACTTGGGCACAAGTCTTTATTATTATTTGTTAACCGTCATTGGAAGTAAGTCTTTAAATAGCACCTCCATTCAGGACCTGAAATATTTCAACTTTTCTGCCATTTTTTCCTATGTGAAAGGTCTTTTTAAAATTCAACCTTGCTGAAGTTTGTAAATAATTGATTATTGAAAATATTAAAATTCCTCCAAATGATCATTTAGTATAAAATGTCATTTCAATTTTAAGAACTATCTGCATGAAAGTTCTGTTGCCCCTAGGATTTTGCAGTTCACAGAAGGAGGAGTTTTCTCACCCTTTAGTGCAGTCTCATATGGCAATAATGCCCCTGTCAGGGGCTTAATAGAGAAGGATTTCATGGTAAGATGTTAGCAACTCCAAGTCATTTCAGTGAAGTAGTGACTGGTACAAACAAATGAATCTGAACTTGGAGAGTAACTGTAGGTCATTACATCAGTGTTGCTGGTAGTCAGCACCTTTGGTCTGTAATGTGCTCCTTTCTCTTCTCCAGCCTAGTCAAGGCTTCACTGAAAAGTCACCCTCTTTGTAGAGACTTTCCAACCATCCATGGTGTCTTACCTCTTCTCATTCTATACTGCTATGCACCCACTTTAGTTATGCGTTCCTTGATTTCACATGTCTGCATAGTCCACTAAACTATGATTTCTTAAAAGAATTTCAGCATTTAGCATAGTACCTGGCACACAATTGGTGTCTGGTGATGTTTAAAATGAATGATTCTCACATAAAAACAATATAATAATGTAAGGTAGCCCTTTGATTTCTCCGTTTCTACTATATATTAACTCAAATATATCAGAAAAAAAGCATTTTGCACATGTCCGTTAACCAGTTATTGACCTGTAAGACTCTGATAGTGTATAATAGTAGCTGACAGTTGCTGACAATTTACTATATGCCAGGCACTATTAAGAACACTTTACATATATTGATTTTTCCTCAAATTCCAAGATATAATGATTATTAACACCATTAATACCTCGCTGAAGTTACATGATTTGGTGACATTCAATAGCAGGCAAGCTGTTTCCAGAGTCATTATTTTTAACCACCAGACCAAGCTGATTTCTAACAGATATGCAACCAAAACACTGCTTATTGGATTATCCACATAAAGAGTAACAGCAGCTTGTGAATTACTTTAAATGTCAAGGCAGTATTTCTTCTTGTCACCCCTCTGCTGTCATAACTCCCAGCAAAATGCAACAGAATAGTGAGACCTGCCACTAAAGAAAAAAAAAGATGTTTTCTACAGAATAGAACCATGTATTTATTGATCAAGAATTTTCACTATTAACAATGGAAAAATACATTATTTCTTCTTATTCTTTACACTTAATGGAGATAAAAAATATAAAATGCATTTATATGGTATCCTTCCTGATTATGAAGAGCTTTCATAAGCAAGGTCTGTGAAGCTCTTTCCTACATTTCTGAAAGATACATATTACTTTTCCTCTTTAACACAGAATGTTCCTGAGATTTAGAGAGGTTAACCAGAGGTTCTCAACTCTGGAAGCATATTAGGATCACCTGGGTATCTTTTTTTTTTTTTTAAGTTCTAGATATCTTTTTAAATATATTTTATTGATTTTTTACAGAGAGGAAGGGAGAGGAATAGAGAGCTAGAAACATCAATGAGAAATGATCATTGTCTCTTGCACACCTCCTATTGAGTATGTGCCTGCAACCAAAGTACATGACCTTGATCAGAATCGAATCTGGGACCACCGTTCAGTCCGCAGGCCGATGCTCTATCCTCTGAGCCAATCCAGGTAGGGCTTACCTGGGTATATTAAAACAGGGGGGAAACAAGCTGATACCTAGGAGCCCACCCAAGACAAATTCATTAATTGGAATTTCTGGGCTGGACCAAGACCTCAGCCATTTGTAAGCACCTCCAGGTGTTTCTAATGTGCAGTGAGGCTGAGAACCACCAGGGTAAATGAATCACTCACCACCCACAAGCTGAACTTAAATCCTAGACTTCTGACTGCAAAAGCTCTGGAAGACCATTTCCACCTCCTCTGACACAGACCGCATTGGGTGTCTTTTTCTAAGGATTCCTGACCCCCTTAATTACATTGCCACATGTGCATTGGAAGATCCTCTTTTCACTCTTCAGAGACATTTGGATGAACAATAGCAATTACTGATGGCCTGACAATGTCATTAGGATAGTAGAAAGATGAGGTGTCATGGGGATGTTTGTGGGAAATATAACACACACACTGAAATCTCTATCAGCTCCTGCAAAAAATTCCCAACGAAACAGTCTGATGTCAAGAATTATGCTGCTGGGCAATCATCCCTTGAGGAAAATTCTAGTCCTCTCCAAGTTTGTAGCCCTTAAGCCCCTCATAAATAAAAGTCTGGAGTCTCTCCTCAGAGTCTAACACCGTCTCTCAAAATTGTGATGTTGGATTATCTCTCTTAGATATTTTTTCAGGTGGAAAACACTCAGGGTGTCTGTGGGTTTTAAAGATGTGGGGAGTTACTGAGTGCCTACCTCTGGAGTACATAATTCCGAATAGTTCTGACCGTGGCAGGCCAGTACCTTCACACTCTGCAGCCAGTGGGACTGGAAGCATGACTTGCTGCTGCTAATCTTGCGGCTTGCTAAACCTGGAATTGGGTCTGACAGGGGTGAGTAATGGAGACAGATAAACTCAGCTGAAGCTGTGCTCGGACGCAGCTGTGTTTGTTCAGCTCCCAGGGCCGGACTTCAGCTTTGGCTATGAGGAACACGCCAGGTCTCCCCATTTCTTGCGATCTCAGCTGGATGCTCGTTTCTTTCTTGGAGCTCTGACTTGAATCACTTTTTTTTTCTTTGCTGGACCTCCACAACCAGCCCGGTGCTCACTGACTACCTCTCCAGCTGCCCTGCTTGCTCCCTGGTTGTGTCTCCTTGGGCCTTGTTCCAGATCTTAACCTGAGCTAGACAAGTGCATGTTCACCTGACACCATAGCCAACTCTAGAGCCACACTCTGCAGCTAACAGTCTTGTAGTTTCCTCCCCGTCCTGGTTCTTTACTCGTGTGTAACAAACTACCCCTAAACTTTGTGGCTTAAAATAAATTATGGCTGAGACCGGTTTGTCCCAGTGGAAAAAGTGTTGGCCTGCGGACTGAAGGGTCCCAGGTTTGATTCTGGTCGGGGGCATGTGCCTTGCTTGCGGGCACATCCCCAGTAGGGGGGCGTGCAGGAGGCGGCTGATCAATGTCTCTCATCAATGTTTCTGACTTTCTATCCCTCTCCCTTCCTCTTTGTAAAAAATCAATAAAAAATATTTAAAATAAATAAATACAGTAGAGGAAGAAAGAAAGAGAGGAAGAAAGAAAGAAAGGAAGAAAGAAAGAAAGAAAGAAAGAAAGGAAGGAAGGAAGGAAGGAAGGAAGGAAGGAAGGAAGGAAGAAAGGAAGGAAGGAAGGAAGAAAGGAAGGAAGGAAGAAAGGAAGAAAGCAAGCTATTTTATTGTTCTTAGAGGTTGACCAAGTTCACCTTTGAGGTTCTTGCTTGGGCTTCTCATATGCAATTGTAATCAGATGGCACGTGGGACTGGGGTCATCAGATGGGCCAGGCACTGAAGAGGGCCTCCTCACATGA